>WWET01003056.1:0-10840 GCA_011038615.1 Limnodynastes dumerilii
GAATAGGGAACAGAGTTGTGATAAATGGAATTTATTCTAATTGGTCAAAAGTTTTAAGTGGTGTACCTCAAGGTTCTGTGCTGGGACCACCCCTTTTTAATATATTTATTAATGATCTTGGTGATGGTTTAGAGGGCAAGTTTTCCATTTTTGCAGATGACACTAAACTATGTAAGGTAATTGAATCTGAGCAAGAGGTATCGTCTTTGCAGAGGGACTTGAGTAAACTGGAGGATTTGGGAGTGCTTGTGGACAATAGACTTAGCAATAGTGTTCAATGCCAAGCAGCAGCTGCAAGGGCCAATAAAAAGTATTAGCATGCATAAAAAGGGGCATAGATGCAAGGGAAGACTGTGTAATTTTGCCACTATATAAATCATTGGTAAGCCCCATCTCGAATATGCAGTTCAGTTCTGGGCACCAATCCATAAAAAAGACATTTTGGAACTAGAAAGGGTTCAGAGAAGGGCGACAAAATTGATAAAGGATGCAGTTATTAAACTATGAGGAAAGGCTAGCCAGTTTAGACATCATTACTTTAGAAAAGAGGCGTCTAAGAGGAGATATGATTAATATATACAAATACATCATGATTCAATACAGAGAACTTTCAAAGGAATTTCTTACCCCAAGGACTGTACACAGGACACGGGGGCACCCACTAAGGTTAGAGGAAAAGAAGTTTCACAACCAGCAAAGCAAAGGGTTCTTCACAGTAAGGGCAGTCAGGATGTGGAATTCACTGCCAAAAAAGGTTGTGATTGCAGTTTCAATTGATATGTTTAAGAAAGGGTTAGATACATTTTTAGCAGAAAAGGACATCCAGGGTTACCAGGATCGCTAATTTAAATAAAGGACAGTAGTGGAGCCAGGGAGAAATTAATTTATTTACTTATTTATTTTTTGATTGTAACAGTTTGGAGGTTGCTTCATATGGATTAACTTCAAATATAAAGATAGGGATCGCAGGAGATCCAAAATAGATTGAACTTGATGGACTGTTGTCTTTTTTTCAACCTCATCAACTATGTAACTAGGCCTAGCCTCCCAGCTTAATAACATTGACACTGATTTACTCTGGTTTATAGTAAAGCCGGTTACCACTCTGTATTCCGTTATCCTATCCAATATTGAATGTAAATTGCTTTGAGCATTCGAGATATACAAGAGCAAGTCATCCGCAAATGCAGATATTTTGATTTCCTTGTTCCGGGATTGCAGAATGCAGAGAAGAGGAGCTAGCACCAAATTAAATAACAGTGGCAATAGAGGGCAGCTTTGTCTTGTTCCTGTGGCCATCTTTACAGGAGTGCTATTAGTACCATTAATGACTAATAATGTTAAAGGTTCTGTGTAAATATATTTGATAAACTGTGAGAAAGTCTGGCCAAAAGCCCTGCGAAAATTCCCTGCAAGTGGGACCAAGACACTTTATCAAATGCCTTTTCGGTGTCCAACCTTAAAGAATATCTGGTGTCTTACTTTTCTTCAAAGATTCCGCTACAATAGCCGCAATCGCCGTTCGAACCCCCTTTACAGAGAACCTACCATGCACAAAGCCAATTTGATGTGGAGTAAGCAATTGTGGCAAAATGGATTGTAGTCTAATTGCCATTAATTTAGGTAAGATTTAAAAATCTTTAAGTAAATTTATTGGCCTGTACAAGAATACTTCTTCAGGGCTTTTGTTCGGCTTCAAGATCAAAATCGTGTGGGCTGCATTAAATGAAGGATAAGGACCTTAAGTATTTTTTGGTATAATGTAGTAGAAAGGGGTGTAAATATTGTTCTTTAGCATTCTCCTCTAAAGCCATCGGGTGTCTGTGATTTATGGTTTGGAAGAGATGTGATCACTGCTCGCACCTCCTCCTCCATTATGTCCCCATTGACCATTTAGCCTTGAAAACTGAGCCTCCTCTAGAATTTTCTGGTGTAAAATTGGATTATCTGAGGGAGCCTTATATAGGTTAGTATAGTTGGTTTGATAATGTCTGCTGTGGAGGTAAGACTTTTGTAAGGGGCAGGGTGTTTAATCTTCAAGATATGTAGGCGTTTCTTTTGCAGTCTGGTCATAGTGGCCAAAAGCCTCCCCGCCTTATTTTTCCACCTATAAAATTTGTTTTTGGAAAAGTCCACTTTCAATTGGGCATTTGCCAAAAGGAAGCTTCCCAATAGTTGCCTTTTTACGTTCTAGACCTCATAAGGGTCAGAATTATATAGTTCAAAAGGCTGTTGCATGGCTTCATGTAGTTTAATATACTTTTCTCTGTGTTCTTTACGTTTATTGGCCTGGTAGGACATAATATGACCTCTAAGAACAGCTTTAGAGGTTTCCCAGAAAAGGGCTGGTTCCTCCCAGTGTTCTATATTGTCGTCTGTAAATGATTACCAATGAAATATCAAGAGAAATCTTCAGAATGAACAAGATATGAGGGAAATCGCCAGAAATTAGCTATTGCTTGGGGTGACTTAGTTTTTAGTGTAAGAGAAATGGGGGCATGGTCTGAGATTAATATATGCTTGATGTCCGGATCTATGATATTTGGGAATAGTGAATCAAAAATTAGGAAATAATCTATCCTGGAAAACGTTCTGTGGGCCAGAAAGTGAAAGGTATATGTTCTGTCACTGGGGTTTAAAACTCTCCATGGGTCCGAGATAAAATGTACATTTCTAAGATGTTGAATGTGATCTGTGCGTAGTGAGGGCGAGGAGAATGGGCCCGGTGTTCAAGTCCCCTCCCAATATTAACTTTCTAACGGGCCTCTGTATCAATAATTGCAACATTTCACCAAAGAAGTTGCCACTAGGGAAATTTGGGGCATATTCACTACTGTTCAAAAGTTTGGGGATCACTTAGAAATTTTCTTATTTTTGAAAGAAAAGCACTGTTTTTTTTCAATGAAGATAACATTAAATTATTTAAAAATACACTCTATACATTGTTAATGTGAATTTCCAGAAACCATCACTTCAGTGTTCTAATGGTACATTGTGTTCGCTAATCGTGTTAGTAGAATGAATGATTAGAAAACCCTTGTGCAATTATGTTAGCACAGCTGAAAACGGGTTTGCTCGTTAGAGAAGCTATAAAACTGGCCTTCCTTTGAGCTAGTTGGGTATCTGGAACATCACATTTGTGGGTTTGATTATACTCTCAAAATGGCCATAAAAAGAGAACTTTCATGTGAAACTCGACAGTCTGTTCTTCTTAGAAATTAAGGTTATTCCATGCGAGAAATTGCCAAGAAACTGAACATTTCCTGCAATGGTGTGTACTGCTCTTTTCAGTAAACTGCACAAACAGGCTTTAACCAGAGTAGAAAGAGAAGTGGGAGGCCTAGTGCACAACTGAGCAAGAAGACAAGTACATTAAAGTCTCTAGTTCGAGAAAGAGACGCCTCACAGGTTCTCAACTGGCAGCTTCATTAAATGATACCCGCAAAACGCTAGTGTCAACGTCTACAGTGAAGAGGCGACTCCAGGATGCTGGCCTTCTAGGCACAGTGGCAAAAGAACACAGATACTGGACAGAGGAAGATTGGAAAAAAGTGTTATGGACAGACGAATCGAAGTTTGAGGTGTTTAGATCACACAGAAGAACATTTATGAGACGCAGAACAAGTGAAATGATGTAAGAAGAGTGCCTGACGCTATCTGTCAAGCATGCAGGAGGTAATGTGATGGTCTGGGACTGCTTTGGTGCTGGTAAAAGGGGAGATTTGTAAAAGGTAATAAGGATTTTGAATAAGGAAAGCTATCACTCCATTTTGCAATGCCATGCCATGCCATACCCTGTGGACAGCGCTTGATTGGAGCCAATTTTATCCTCCCACAGGACAATGATCTAAAGCACGCCTCCAAATTATGCAAGAACTATTTAGGGAAGAAGAAGGCAGCTGGTATTCTGTCTGTCAGCACAGTCGCCAGATCTCAACCCCATTGAGCTGTTGTGGTAGCAGCTTGACCGCATGGTACGCAAGAAGTGCCCATCAAGCCAATCCAACTTGTGGGAGGTGCTTCAGGAAGTGTGGGGTGAGATTTCTTTAGATTACTCTAACAAACTAACAGCTAGAAAGGTCTGCAATTGCTGCAAAAGGAGCATTCTCTGATGAAAGCAAAATTTGAAGGACAAAATTATTATTTCAAATAAAAAGCATTATTTCTAACCTTGACAATGTCTTGATTATATGTTCTATTCATTTTGCAACTCATTTAATAAATAAGTCAGTTTTCATGTAAAACACAAAATTGTCTGGTTGACCCCAAACTTTTGAACGGTTGTGTGTGTGTGTGTGTGTATATATATATATTATATGTTCATTTTGCAACTCATTTAATAAATAAGTCAGTTTTCATGTAAAACACAAAATTGTCTGGTTGACCCCAAACTTTTGAACGGAACGGTGTGTGTGTGTTTTTTTTACTTTATTTGATGTACATATGTGCTTCTGTTTTTAACTGTGTGTATACACGTTGTTTTGTTACTTTGGCTATGGTGGGCGGGTCTCTTGCATTTTCTTTCAGCCTCTGTCCAAGTTTCAGAGATGGCGTGCACCGGAGCCTGTGGGCTGGGTGATGGGATACAGTCACTTCTCTGATATTGCAACTTGCTCCTGGTGCTCTCCAAAAGATAATGTAGAAGTTGGATGTATAGGAGTCACTCAAGCAGACTATTTCAAAATCAACTCAAGATGTATTTATTACAACATATAGGCCGACGTTTCAATTGCCATCAATGATTTTTATCAGGGCAGCACAGGGCAGACAGTTTTTTGCTGCCCTGATGAAAATCGTTGGTGACAATTGAAACATTGGCCTATATGTTGTTGTAATAAATACATCTTGAGTTTATTTTGAAATAGTCTCTTTGAGCGACATACATACATACATACATACATGTCGGCAGTATATTTCACTAAAGATGAAAAATGAAAAGACATATTTTGGCTGATATGTTTTCGGATCTAGCAGTATTAGGACTCTCTTGTATCTAGTGGAGTTAGGACTAAAAACCAAAAGCGATAATGATATACAACATATTTTCATAAAACTAAATTATTATAGATCAGTACAACAACAACCACATATGTCCTATTGCTTAATAACAACAGTCAAGTTAATAAAGTAATAAGTATGTAAAATTAGAATAATAATCACACAGCCTCTGTAAAAGTCAGCGAAGTGTGATTTATGAGAAATGGTGGCCACTGGCAATTTTCTATATCAGAAACTTAATGGACCACTGTTTAACTGAAAGATAGATTCACACAGATCACTGGATGAAACAAATTAGGAGTCTTGGTGAAACATTGCTGGATAAATAACAATTAGGTGGAAAATGAATGTTGTAATTCCAGTTTCTATACTGCAAAGCTCCTAAAGGTCATTTGGATACCACAGTCTTGTTGTTGTATCAGTACACCGCTAGGAGTTTAGACCTCAAGAGTTAGCAATATTGTTCCTTCCCAAACAATCCTAATAAGTTGGACATTTTGTAGAAATTTGTATGGACCTCATTTATCACAATTAGATGTTCCATCAGTGATCCAGATTCAGTGAACATGATATTGAAGTTCTTTTTGCCGTGTCAACAACCCGGCTTCCCTGACCGTTAAAATAGTATAGAAACAGCTAATGGATGAAATTGTTCTGACTAATGTTTAAGCAAAATCGAAGTGAAGAGATGTGGTTGAGCTCATAGAATCCTAATTGTCAGATTTGTTGTGTTTTCAAGGCAAGGTGTTAAGGACTTTCTTTTTTTCTGAAATTGTGTTAAAATGTTACCTTAATCATTGTTTATCCAGCATTTGCACGGTAGGGCACTTCTTGATCAGGGACTCGGTTACAATTGTTACTATTACATAATAGAGAATGTCAGCTAAAATCTGGTTGCTATGGGCAACATTTCCACTTTTCCAAACCCGCAACTTAGTAAATTTGTCCCATGGAGTTGACCCGAGGGATGGCATCCAAAGAGTGGATCACAATTGAAGAATTACAATTTGGCTTTCTTAGAAAACTTTTTCCATGGATACCATGATCCACCCTATCCCACTATCACACTGACACTACAGTGTTGGCAAAAAATGCACCAGGGCTCTAACTTTTCCACAAGATTTTCCCCTCTTACTTTCTTTCGTGCAAACAGGGACTTCAGTCCCAGGATTAACCTGAGATCATTTTGCCACTGGCGGGAAATGGTGATGCTATGCATTGGCCGGCTATTAATCGGGAGAGCCATTGTAATTTTCCTCACCTACAAGCCACATCGCACCTCCTCAGACAGAAATATTGGCATCTTTTTATTATGTACAAAGTCCCTTTTAACATCTCTGCAGGTCACTGCAGCGGCCCACACACACTGTGTTGTCTGTATATCTTTTAATTCTGGAGGACCTGTTCTTGGACCTACTGGGCTATCTGGCAGCCTGGGAGAGAGTAGAGACTTCATGCAAATTCCTAACCAGGTAGTAAAGCTGCCCTGATATCCTACATCGGTTGATCCCAGCTTACCATAATTGAAAGCAAACCCTGCGTTATTTTGGTTGCAATGCAAATTCCGTAATATAGAGGTGTATGTTAAAACTGCAACTTTTGGGTTCCGAAATAGACGGTGATACATGCTATTTGCATTGCAACCTAAATAACACAGGTTTTGTGTTCAATTGAATTGGGCCTTATATGTTCACTCACATCCAAGATTACCTAGGAAGCAGTTTCATTGCACTAATCTATTTCTACAGTCAGTCACCATGCCTAGTCTTCAAGCAATTCTGAGTTTTTAAGATGCTATCACTAAATTAATAAATAAAATCTCTGGAATTCCTTGAATTTTATTGAATCCCTGGATTCAATGTTTGACAAAATATTTGTACCAGTGCAGTTTGTTGACCCTGCCCATGCTTATTATAATAATTTTCCAACAGAAAGTGACAAGGTGACTTATTTTCACAACTTGACAGACATATGTTTTGGCAGGTAAAAAGCTCTGGTTAACTTGACAAACGATACAGCCTCCAGCTGAATGACTGCTCTATCATTTTTTAAAACATCTGCAGTTAGAAAATTGCTATTGTTAACGGGTACCTATTTCCCGGTTCCCAATAACTACATGGTGCAGCGGGTGCAATCAGGGTCGGCGCTCCTATATTAAACTGCAGCTCAGGAAATCCTCAGGGTCTACCACCTGGCCCTTATTTAATCTTAGTACTTATTAGTAGAGAGAAAAAAAACAAAATTAAACAATGCAAAGATTACACAATAATCATAGAGAATCTTACACTGACACTAAAAAGGTGATGATGGGATCAAATGTAAAAAAGAAAAAATGAAAAAAAAAAACACTGAAAAATAATAAATAAAAAAAACCAAAAAAACAAATTAAATATAAAAGAATAAAACACTTAAGATTTTTTTTTGAATAGAAATGTATATAATAAAAAATTAAAATTAAAAAAAGAAATGAAAAAAATATATAAAAAGCCCAAACACGATAATTCAGGAACAATTCACAAATTAAGTTCTTAAAAGTCCCAATTTTTTGTACCAATGCGTTTCAACAAGTGAATGTCTTTTTCAAGGAGCTTGAAAAAGACATTCACTTGTTGAAACGCATTGGTGTTTGCGGGAAGGAGCACTTTAGCTATAGCACCCAAATGGAGAACTGATAAGTACACAATGAACATTGCATACCCAAGTTATTATCTTTACAATGTAACACTGTTTGAACTGTCTTTATCTGAGAAAGGGAATAGCAGTGCATTCCCCGCTATTTTAAACAAAATACAGTTTTTAATAAAGAAAAAACCAAAGAGATCTGAAAATCTGGGCAGAGTTTTTTTCTGACATCCATTCACACTGGATCTTATTAACAATATCTTCTAAAAAGGAAAAGGAGTGGTCAAGTAAAGAAGATTTGAAAAAGGAGGCACGAATAGAAAGGACAACACGACTGCCGAATTCTGCCCCTCACCCCAGGAAGAAGAAAGGTGACAAAAGGAAAAAAAAATGAAGATTATGTATACCGCATAACTACCAAGGGAAGATACATGTGAGTGCAATATTTTATTTTGTCTCTTGTCTGTCACCATATATTTAAAAGAATTGCACGATTGTGTTCCGTTTCTTCTTCCCCTCTTGTCTCCACATATTACATCTACTACCCTCCCTACTTTAAGTTGAAAGATTTATTGGAGAATATCATCATAAATATGGAAAAATCATTCTTTAGGACTGTGCTACATGAAAAAAATTGGGACTTTTAAGAACTTAATTTGTGAATAGTTCCTGAATTATCCAGTTTGGGCTTTTTATATACTTTTTTTTTTCATTTCTATTTTTATTTATTTACTTTTCTATTTACAATTTTTTTTCTTAATTCATTTATTTACATTTTTTTTATTTAATTTTTTTTATTCTTTTCCATTTTTTCTGTTTTTCTTTTTTACATTTAATCACATCATCATCTTTTTAGTGTCAGCATAAGATTCTCCATGATTTAAACAGCGCTTGTTGTGTAATCTTTGCATTGTTTTATTAAAGGTTATGGTTAGGCTATGGAGCATTGAGGGTTAGGGTTAGAGTTGAAGATGGGGAAAGTAAGGGTTAGGCTGTGGAAGATGGAGGGTTAGGAAAGGGTTGTAGGGTTAGATAAAAACACCTGTTAGCAGATGACTTCATAACTGCAGAAGTTGTAGTACAGCCACCTTTTGAAATGGAGACTTCTGACGATTGCCTGTATTGTCCATTCAGATGCCATACAATGGTCTGTCGCAAAGCAGACCATTGAGTTGTCAAACCACACCCCTGGACAGCATACTCCATTAGATCAGAGGGCTTCTCTGTGGGTGGTGCGCCATAGAATTTCGCCTGAAAGGTGGTGCAGAGCTGACAAGTTATCATCCGTTAGTCTATTTACAAAATTCTTCAGGTTTGATGTGTTTCGTGCACAGGAAGCACAGTTGTTATTAACAATGTAAAAGTGATTATAAAACTGAACAGAAAGGAAAGCTGGGGATTAGGGCTACTGGCAACATCCCAAAAATAAAAACCACACTGGGCAACCACCTCATTTGTGTGTTGGAAGAACTGCTATGCTACTGATTATTTTTAAAATGTTGACAGCTACATTCAACTCGTTGATAAATTAATAACTTGAAGATTTAAACCCGGGAAACCCCTAATACTTAAACTAGTAACAATTAACAACACTCCTTAAGCTAAGCATTAGCTGCTTCCATAAGCACTGGATTGCAGTCAGTCATCATGTTTTGCTTTAAAGTTCAGCTGAGCTGTAAACAGTTCACAACTATTGAATCAATTTAACATGGAAGATGATTGTCGTCTAGAGATTTGATGGCTGTAAAATAGTAGTACTTAATATGTTAATTTTTTATTTTTTTTGTATATTTTATAAATATTATATAAATGGTGAATATATTGGTGAAAATAGTTTTCATTTTATGACTTCTGAAGGTAACTCTGAAACAAATGACATCACGGAAAGCTTTGATAGCACAGTGTCCTCCCTACCGCCAGTTGTGCTGAACTTTGAATTACCTCCAGGTTACCCATCCACCACCCCCCCCATCTTCACCCTCAGCTGCAAGTGGCTTTCACCAAAACAGGTTTGCAGTTAATTATACTGACTAAGCGCTATTGTGAAGAAACTGTAACACTGTAGATTACGTGTGATGTTATTATTTTGACAACTACAACACAATATGGTTTCTGATTATGTGAACCAAACCTTATCTTTATCCAGTTTTTATGTCCATGTTATTAAAAGAAACTTGCTTCTCTTTTATAAGTTATGAACCAGATACAGAATTAAGTAGCTTGAGTGTTTGAAATGTTGCAAAATACAACAAAGTGTTTGTTCAAATCTTTTAAGATGGTTAATTTTACTAGTCAGATATTGTCACAATGTTTCAAATGTGCAGTGTGTATGAGTATCATAAGCAAGTACTGGAGCTGCACCAGCTATTGTTATGATAATTAAAGAATTACCTTTCTGACATGAACCTTAAGCTGGCGCACACATATAATCAGACAGAGAACCACAATTCTCAACTAAAACTTAGCATTTTAATTCAATTGTTTAAAAGGAAAATCACCATGTATTCCAAACTGTGTTAAAAGTGAATAGCCCATGCCCACCAACAGAAATTATCACAGCATTGTATAAACATATGTTTGGCATCAATACATTGTATCAAAAAGTACTGAAGACTCATGGCTCCCTAAGCTGAAATAGATGGAAAATCACCCTACCAGCACTAGCGGCCTCTCTGTCTGCTTTTCGCACTTCCGTGCAGTAAATGTCCCTCCCTATCTCGGGAAATGGAACTGGAGCCTCACCATGCTAGATAACAAGTTGGACGGGGGCAGGAAAAACAAAAATAAAGCAAAGACACAGATCCACAAGCGCTCCCTACTAAAAGCAGCCAAAGTTGTCCTGGGGATGTCTCACTTTCCCCAAAATCGCATGAATAAAAAGGGAAAAGGACAACTTCAGGCGCTGATAGGATCCACAGGAAAAGTGTCAGAGTAAATGAACTGGCTAAGATGCAGAAAAATTAATAAAAATCAATCTGGAGCCAATCGATGTTGTGATGTAATCCTCATGAGTAATTGAAGACCCAGGGAATAAAACAAAAGTAATCTTTATTAATACAAAGTCCGTTAAAACAAAATATTAAAAAAGACAGGAGTCCATACCAGGGAAACGATGGTAAGTACGCAGAGCAGTTGGTCTGTAGCTGCCAGATGGAATACCCGGGTGATGGCGCTTCACTCCAACGCTGTGCAGGTCTCCTGGTAATGACGTCCGTCTGAT
>WWET01003056.1:11438-41869 GCA_011038615.1 Limnodynastes dumerilii
AAAGGAAGCGGGGGGAACTGAAATGGGGGTTAACTAAAAACCAAGTGTATCAAATGGGAATAAAATCACTTATTACCCTATATTCAGATCCAGAACACAGAAGGGAAGAAGAAAGGATGTTCTGGATATAAGCGGTAGATGAGACATTACTAATATAATGGGGATGGTAGAGTCCAAAGGTGAGTTCGAGATTTCAAGAATGTCAGGGCCTTAGATACTTACAGTACCTGGTATTCCCAAGGGGTCACCCTCCCTGGTACTGGCCTGGCCCACAGGGTGTTGCTTCCGAGTTCCGATGGATTCGGGCTATTACGAAGTGGTGTGACTGTAGGTAACAATGGTCTAATAGAATTCCATATCTCCAAAACTCACTTACCCTTTGGGCTCAATATTTTCATCCATCCAGATTTCTAACCTTACAGGAACCACTTTAGCTCGAAGTCCTGGTTTAGACCACGAGGTTCCATGGAATCAAAGTCAAATATATATCTCATCTCCGCCTTTGCCAGAGCTGTCAAGTGGTCCTTCTTTCTCCAATTCCCATGAACCTGTTTGATGCCAAAGAAATTGGTTAGATGTGTAGGGTCACAATTATGTACCTCCCTAAAGTGTGATGAAACAGAATGTGTAGTGACACCTTTACGGATGTTTCTTAAGTGTTCGGCCCAACGCACCTTAAGGGGTCTGATCGTCCGGCCTACATATTGCTTATTGCAAGCACAAGTTAAAACATAAATACACAATTTTGAATCACATGTGATAAAATCCTTAATAATAAATTCCTTGCCATTGGTAGTAGAAGTAATAGAGTCAATTTTCTTGCTTGTGGAGTTAATCGGGGAATTCCTGCACATGAGGCACTGGCCACACCTGTAGAATCCCGTGCTCTTGATATTAGAAAGTGGTTTCTGATCTAAGAAAACTGATCTCACCAACTTATCTTTAAGTGTGGGGGCCTTTCTATATATAAATAAAGGGTTTTCACCAATATGGTCCACTAATTCTGGGTCTTTCCTCAGGATGTGCCAATTCTTCTTAATAATGGTTTCCACATCTTTATATCGTGAATTATATTGAGATATAAATGGGATTTGTTTGGATCTCATATCACTATCCCCTGACTTTTTTCTCACGAGTAATAGCTCTCTATCCGTATTTTCTACCTCCTCAATGATCCCATCTAGTTTCTCTTCATTATAACCTTTCTTCATGAACTGTCGTTTCTTCTTTTCTATATGTTTCTTTGCAGTATCTAATTTGGTACAATTCCTCCTTATTCTGAGGAATTGACCTTTAGGTACATTATTTAACCAATTATGATGATGGTTACTTTGAACGGAGATGTATGAGTTCGTGTCAGTGGGCTTCACATAATTCTGTGTAAGGATAGAGTCATTTTCAATGTAAATTTCTAAATCAAGGAAATTCACATGGGACATACTTATATTAAAAGTTAACTCGATGTTCTTATCATTAGAATTTAAAAACTTACAGAAGGAGTCTAGATTTTCCTCTGTGCCCCCCCAGATGAAAAAGATGTCATCAATGAACCTCCGCCAGAGCACCAGGTCCGCTCCTGCATGGGAGAGGACAGTGTCCTCCCATTCGGACAAGAATATGTTAGCGTAGCACGGAGCGAACCTGGTGCCCATGGCGGTTCCTTGTACTTGCAAATAAAATTGGCCATTGAAATTAAAATAATTGTGATTTAAAATAAATTCAATGCCTTCCAATATAAAAGTCTTGTGATCTACCTCCAAATCACTCAGTTCCAAGTATTTCCTCACAGCATTTAACCCATCATAATGTGTAATTATGGTATATAACGAAGTCACGTCTGAAGTGACCAGTCTATAACCCTGTTGCCATTCAATATCCTTAATGATGTTCAATATATCAGTAGTATCTTTGAGGAAGGAGGATATATATTTCATTAAGGGTTGGAGGTGCCTATCAATATAGAGGGAGAGGTTGGCAGTTAGAGACCCCGTCCCCGCTACTATCGGTCTCCCTGGGGGTCTCTCCAAGTTCTTATGTATCTTGGGGAGAGTATATATTACAGGGATCACTGGTTCTGAAGGGAGTAGAAAATCTTTTTCTTTCTCCGTGATTACTTCTTTCTCCAGATATTTATTAAGTATTGACTTCAGAGAGTTAAATAGTTTATTGGTAGGGTCACTTAAATTTTTTTTGTATGTGATGGAGTCAGATAGTTGTCTTTCAATTTCTTGTTGATAATCTTTTTTATTCTGGATGACTATCCCCCCCCTTGTCCGCTTGCTTTACAATAATATCTTTATTTTCTTGAAGGGATTTAATTGCTTCTCTTTCTTTTCTATTCAAATTAGGTTTATGAGTGGATTTCCTATATTTATTATTTGCGGAATTCCTACTAAGATTATGGATGTCTTCTATAGTCATTTTTTCGAAAGTCTCCACAAAATTTCCTCGCTTGAACCTTGGGAAGAAGGTCGATTGGTTTTTAAAATTATTATCCTCCTTCTCTCGATTATCTACGCAATTCTTAAAAAACTTTTTTAAAGTAATTTTTCTTATAAATTTTTGTAGATCCACGAATGTGTTAAAACCATCACAGGAATTAGAGGGGGCGAATTTCAAACCCTTTTGTAAGAGGGATAATTCATCCTGTGTGAGAGGGTGATCACTTAAATTAAATATGTTAGTTTCTAAACCGCTAGGGTCTAAATCAGTACCAATCTCAGTACAAATCTCACTATGAGTTTTTTGTTTAACTGATTTTTTCTTTATTTTATATTTCTGTTGTCGCACGAGTTTATTCCCTCCTTTTTACCCTTTTATGAGGTTTGGTAGGGTAAATATGTTGATTGTTCATATTAATAGTTGTTATGGTGACCTCCTTTCGCCCCCCCTTCCCAATTCTAAAAAAGAGTCCCCCCTCTCATGATCTCTTAGGTCCTCATACCTATTTCTATCTGTAAATGCGGATCTCTCCCTAGTCATGTGTCTAGGTGGGGATCTGTCACTCCTCCTAGTATGTTGCCATTCTTGCTTATAATATCCTCCTCTACTACCTCTATTATCTCTTGAGTCATACCCATAATCTTTATCCCTGGAATAACGGGACTGATGGTTATCATAGTAATTCCTATTGTCATGTCTCCTATGGTCCTGGTATTTGCCCTGATATCCATAATCTTTATCATGGTAATTTAACTCCCTTTCTCTAGTTCTCCTATCTTTCGAATAGTATCTGGGGGAATGGGGGGAATGATTGTTATGATTTCCCCTTCCTCTATGGGGTGTATGATCTCTCCTTGTTGAATGAGCTCTCCTAGTATCATAGGTTCCAGGATGGTTCCTCTGGTGATCTCTATCTGTCTGTCCCCACCCTCCCTTTTTATTTTTCTGTTTCTTTTTGTACATGTTGTTCTGGTTCGTTTTAATCGGATTAAAGGTTTTATCCTGCTGTTGATTACTAACCTTTCCCTTTTTATCTTCTTCCTCCTCCATAATATAGTTCTTTGCTTCTATGGGATTGGTCTTATCTACTCCATCCCTTCTTAATTTCCCCCTTTTCTTTTTGATAATTTCTTCCTCCTTTTTATCAATTTTTATCATTATAGCTGCTTCCAGGGTTTTATAGTCTTCAAGATCTTTAAACGGGATAATCAATTCTCTCAGGGTATTAATCTGTTCTCCTACATGTTTTAAATGAGTTCTTCTATCCTGTATTATCAATTCCATAAGGGAAATTGAACAATTCTCTAAAATCCTATTCCAATCTCGTTTGAACCTTTCATCATTAGACTCAAATGAGGATGCTTTCTCAATTGAAAGGCCATATGGGATAATTTTTTCAGATATATATTTCTCCAAAGTTGCCGCCTCCCACCACATTTTGCTTTCATGCATAAGTAATTTCTCTAGTTTACGCATGGTGTATCTGAGGTCTTGATTCTCCCATTCGAGTGAGTCAGTCTCCTCCCCCAACATATCTGTAAATCTCTGAGCTCTTCTATCTCTAATAGAGAACATATTGTCCCTTGAGAGAATGATTTAACAATAAATATGGAAAGATACAATGTGGTGTGATGATTCAGGTGAGAGATAACAACAACAGCAAATAAATCAAATAAGCAACTGCGGATAGGAGCTGGCTAATGGATCTGTGTAGAGGGGGCAGGAAAAACCAACAGCCGGGGAATCCTATGTTCGTCCGACTCTCCGCGAGCTGTCATCACCCGACGCGCTTTTCGCCTGCATTGGTCGGCTTTGTCAAGGGTAATGAGTTTCGTTCAGGGAGAACCTTTTATTTTCATATGCACCAATCACAAGAAGGTACGATCCGATTAAGTAGTGGGTATAAGGAAAACATAGTGAATAAACATAATAAATATACTAAAACAATTAAAAACCACCAAAGTATTCAAGAACTTATTGGTATATATCTTTCAGCTAGCAGTTTCTTTTCATGTAAAAGACAGAGTTTTTACATGTTCATTATACAGCAGCTGTCGCGAAGAGTTTAAGAGGGGATTTATATAAAACACCACTTCTGAAATAATAATTCTACTGAGTCCAGATCTTTTTAGGATCCAAGGTGCTGGTAGGGTGAGTTTCCATCTATTTCAGCTTAGGGAGCCGTGAGTCTTCAGTTCTTTTTGATACAATGTATTGTTGACAAACATGTTTATATAATGTTGTGATAATTTCTGTTGGTGGGCATGGGCTATTTACTTTTAACACTGTTTGGAATACATGGTGTTTTTCCTTTTAAATAATCGAATTAAAATGCTAAGTTTTAATTGAGAATTATGGTTCTCTGTCTGATTATATAAGTGTGCACCAGCTTAAGGTTCATGTTAGAAAGGTCTAACATGACCAATCTGTTTATATGTGTGTGCTTTGTATGAGTTTCATACCTTCTTTCACACGATTTTTCTTCCTGTTCCAGCTTTGTGGGAATGCCTATTGAATCTTTTGTTAAAGCAGGGGTTTATGGGAGACAAAATCACAGATATTGCCGGTATATTGAGAGTTGTGTGTGTACAGATGCATTGTTATGGCCATCGGAACATCAATTCTTTTTTGAGAAAAAAATATGCAGTGTGCAGCTTTAATATTTCCCCAAACATTTACTGGCATGATCTAGCAGATACATAAATTAAAACAATGTTGACAATTGACGATTTCCGGAAATAACCAATAATCAATATTGCATCATACACTACTCAATGACAGATTAGAACCATTTAGCCCATCTAGTCTGCCCTTTCAACCCACCCACCACTGTTCTTATGAAGCAACCCTTTTTAAAACTTCCCCCAAATCCACCACCCTTCAGATATTCTACAGAGTCATTCACCCACATCAGTCCTCACCCCTCTTGTGCCACACTCCCTTCCACACACGGGTTAATTTTGTTAGCAACCAATAAACCTAAAGGCATTTTTTTGGGCATGTGGGAGGATACCGGAGCACCTGGAGAAAACCCACGCAGACACGGGATGAACATGTAAAATTCACACAAATATGGCTTTGTCCAGGAATTAAATTTATGACCTCTTGGTCTAACCCCTCAAGGTCTACTGTCCTTGACAGAAATTGCAGAAATAACCCTACCCAATACCCGTTCGGTACGGTTTAACCCCCACCCCCCCTTTTTTTTAATTTTTTTTTACTATTTTAGATGTGGGTCATTCCACATCAGTTCAATCAGAGATGTATCCACCACCTATCTCCTATTTTCAATCATTTTTTTTGTTAAGAGAATATAAAAAATAATCAATTTTTGCCAAATATTTCGATTGTCTGACTGTTAGTTTTCTTAATATATTTATTTCAATTTATTTTGAGTATCACAAGTGTTTAATGAAAAATGTTGGACCCCTAAGGTAACTTTTCCTCCCTAAGCCTAAAAATATAAACCAAATTAATTTATCTGCCTTATGTTTGAAGTTATAGAAAAAATGCCAGCTTTTGGAACAGTATTAAAATACTAGGTTAAATCAACATTTAATATCCCAAATTTTTTTAGGCTCTTAACAAAGGTGTACATTGCTGCTACATAAAAAATCAGCATGGTACTCTGCTTCATAGTGGAGCAAATGAAGTTGGTTTTGGATTAACTAATAAATAAAAATGTGTATGGCATAAAGTTTATCTTCGTGTCACAAAGTGAAATACAAGACTGCAAAAGCAAACTGCATAGCGGTAAATAAAGAGCAAAGACTGTGCCAGGAACACATACTCATCATAGATTTCGGCCTTTTAGAAGGTCCGTTTCTAAGGGCGAGTAGGGCAGCCCCCCTTTAGATCTTGCAGCCCTGAGCCCTCCCCCAAAAACCGGTCACATAGACCAAGGCTCACACAGACATCGCCTACATTAGATAACGGATGCGGCCAGCATCATTCAGCTTAGCTGTCCTAGATATTCAGGGCTCCTATTCAGCGTTATTCATGGTAATAGATTCGGTCCTACAGGGCTCCCATAGGAGCCCTGTAAATCCGGTATAGTTAAGATCAATCATGTCATTCTTCACTGTGCTGCAGAGGAAGGAACAAGAGGGAGAAGGTAAGTGAGAGTTTAGAATTGGCTCTTAATAAAAGGAGGCACAAAAGGAGGCTGGGCTCCTATAAGGGGGCACAAAAGGAGGCTTGGCACATATAAGGAGGCACAAAAGGACAAAAGGAGGCTGAATACATATAAGGGGGCACAAAAGGAGGCTGAACATAGCACTGCCTATTAGTAAAGATGAGCTAAATATATGCTGCTTGTAATTTGTCATCAGATGGCATGAAGACAGCAGGAACCAGAGGTAGTGTCACTGGACCGGATTCACAGAAACGTTTTTGCGCAGAGTTCTGTGCATTTTTATGATCGCATGAACTGCGCATGCATAGTAACTTTATTTACGTTGAATTTACGCTCTGAAGTCCATTAAGCACGTACTTGTGAATCGTACTTATGTACATACGTGTGGAGTGGCGTGGTTAAAATCCATACGGACAAAGTTACGTAAAAGTGGGTGGAGGGGCACATTTAAATGACCATTTGAAGGTGCGGTTAGTTAGATACGCACATACGTAAGTATTATTATACGCACGTAAATGCACACGTAGAGATAAGGGTGCCCTATGGAGTCATAAGTCACCGACAAAACGGCCATGTGAGAGGAGTGTCATGGGTGTTTTCTTGCAACGTACATGCGTGTACTTGCGTACCTTTTACTAACGGATCTGTGAATACGGTCCACCATAACCACAGTCACAAAAAATTGAGACAAAAGTGATCTGCAACCTGGTATATACATAGCAGCAGTGTTTGATAGCATATGGGTACATAGGGTATATTATTCAATGTAATGAGGAGGAACAAAATGTGCTGAAACAAAACCAATTAACAAATGTGTATTTACTTCCTCTCTAGTGGAAGTGCTTACTATCCAAGGAAATACTGGAAGGCAGTATACAGTGTCTGTTGATACTTTAATTAAAATTACAGACTATTACAACAAGTTCCAAACTAGGGGAAAATAATGTGATTGTTGATGAAACCTCAGTTTTATTTAAGTTTTTAAATTTTATGGTTGCTTGTGTAAATTATGTATGTGGTACAACAGTAAGCAATTTTAACATAATTATTTTCCACTATGAAAGAGTATCATGCTGATGTTTTTGTGATGGTAATGCATGACCTTGTTAAACACCTATAAAAAAAAAAATTGGGATTCTAATGTTGATTTAACCTAGCAATTTTAATTCTGTTCCAAAAGCTTGAATTTTTGCTAAAACTCGAAAAGTAAGGCAGTAACTTGGTTTGGGACCTTAAGGATTTAAATTTCGTGGTGATTCCTTAATAAACTCCCATGATACTTCAAATAAACTCGAATAAATAAGCTGTGATTAGTAAATCGTTTAATACATTGAAAAAACAATATTTGGGAAACTACCAGTCAGATTGTCGAGATATGGCAGAAATAGTTTTTTTTGACATCCTTATAAACAAAATGGGAAAAATCTGAAAAGGGTGGTGGACATTAATTTTTTTTGGTGATCTGATGTGAAATGACCCATGTGTAATCTGCACATGGGGTGGAACTAGTGCAGTTCTCTACCATATGTGCTATACAGGCAAGTGATACGTATAAGCTCCTAGAGGGGATCTTGATTTACAGCCACTGGGGCCCATATTCATACCTAAGAGTGAGTTAGGCGCGGATAGATCCGCACCCAATTCACACGTCCGCCCCCCGTTTTTAGGTACATTATGCCACTTACGAGGGCCATAGCACTCCTTATCCTAAGCTACCTTATCTTACTGTGCGTAGTTTTCTTCTTAAGAAGGAAATTACGCATGGAGAATGCCTCTCCCCGCCCTTCCCAGCTAATCTAAATCCCTCCCCCCTCCCACTTCTACCTAAACACTCCCCGAGGTGGCGTTACGCCGCTTCTTCCTAACTAAACTACTCTTGGCAGTCTTAAGACCGCACAGAGGCAATATATGTACCTAACTGGCACTTAGATTGCGTAAAAGACTTACTAAGCATGT
This sequence comes from Limnodynastes dumerilii, assembly GCA_011038615.1. Lineage (NCBI taxonomy): Eukaryota > Metazoa > Chordata > Amphibia > Anura > Limnodynastidae > Limnodynastes > Limnodynastes dumerilii. The sequence continues at coordinate 19,972 of WWET01003056.1, forward strand.
GTAGTAGGTCATTTCGTAAATATATGCACCTAAGAAGCAGAAGCTTCTTAGTTGTGAACACAGTCCTGTGTTATTAGGACAAATCTTTTAGCTATGTGGTTGGGTTTGTTTTTTTGTTATCTGTGTGACGTTACTATATGTCTGCAGTTTTATGTTTGTTTTGTGTATTTGTAAGAAAGGAGTATATCCTTTTCAGTCGTTTCTTGACATGATTTTCAAAGCTCACCATTTAATCAAGCGTGTTTGTTTATCATTTCTGACAAAGGTTCCCTGTTTTTAAATGTTGTATGTCAATTTAATATAATGTTGAACAATATAATGTTGAAGTACCAAAAATATTATTTTCCTCTTCAGATATAAATACTCCTTAAAAAGGTGAAGAGGGTTTTTACTAAGTCACATAAAGTGTAGTGCAACCTCTGGTCCTTTAAGTTTAGGTGTTATTTAAACATTCAGCAAGAGCTGACTAGTATCTGTTTCTGATTTTGTAGACAAATTAAACAGAATGTGTATTGTCAAGCCATAACCAACATGTTTTTTTTTTAGATGAGTTCACACAAGCAGGATCTCTCTATCTTAGTTCCTTTTTCATTTTCTGTCATGCTTCGTCTCCATTTATTTGGTTTTGTAGATTTGTGCCCTCATTTGTGAATGCCTATAAATAAGGGATAATAATGTTTAATTATTGTCCTTAAGGTTATTTTTTTTATTAGTTTAATGTGCTGTTAATAGTCTGTTTTATATTTCAGCTTACTCTACTGTGCCAGCGTTTAGATGACATATGGGAGGAGAATAGTGGATGTGTGGTTCTGTTTGCCTGGATGCAGTTTCTTAAGGAGGAGACACTGGAGTACTTGAACATAAAATCCCCCTATGAAATTGTAGTGTGCAATAATAGTTTCCAGAGCCAATTGCACTTTCCTGAAAAAGCATATGCCTGCAGTGCCTCATTCATACCTGAAGGAGGATCATTTGACAAGCGCGCCATACAGGATGTTCAGTCAGTGTCTGCCCTGGTGAAATACATCTTAGACTTCAACGAAGCTCAGCAGAAGAAATGGTTTAATAACAAACTGTTTTTGTGCAATATCTGCTTCTCAGAGAAGCTTGGTAGTGAGTGTACACATTTTAAGGATTGTCACCATGTTTACTGTAACTGCTGCTTGAAAGACTATTTTGAAATCCAAATAAAGGATGGGCAAGTTCATGCACTACACTGTCCAGAGCCAAAGTGCACATCTTTTGCGACACCTGCTCAGGTAACTCTTAGTTTACTTTAATGGCAACTTAATCAGCAATGTTTTTCTTCTTTACCATTGAAATTAGATAGTCGAGAAGCAGTATTTCCTAGCTTGGGGTTCCCCTGTACTTTGTAACTCTCACTTGTGCTAGCATCCCTAGACAGGTAGCAGAAAACTTGGGGGAATTAATACTTTTACAGAACAATGTGGGTTCCCTTTGGTTTTATGGCTACCAACACTAAATTTGGCCAGCCTGGGCTGGTGGTACCATAGAGGAAAGGGAACACCAACAACGTGGGGCTACTTATCATGGACCGGATTAACATATACGTTTTATACTACTTTGCATGCGTATTAAATTTTTTACGTAATCTACGTATCTTATCCTTCCTCCTTATCGTATCTTTAAGACCGCATATACGCAATCTACGTAAGGAAAAGATACATAGATTACTGTAAAAATTTACTACGGATGAGCTGTAGTAAAAAAAGCTATGCTATACGTCCGGTAATCTCAATTCCAGCCATCTCAAGACCATTTGGTACCAATACTGTATCCTCCAGGAAAGTTATGCCTGCAAAATGTCAGACAGGGCCCTCCTCCTTTATACAGCTAACTCAAAATTCACATTTTATCATCATTATCAAAGGGTCTTCCAGTTTTTAACCCAATAGGCCTGAAAGAAAAAACACTTTAGTGGCTCCTATGTGTAGCGGGACCCCACCCCATTTGAAGAAAAAAAAATCAAGCTTGTATGTTTATAGAAGTCACTAATGTTTACAAATAGTGCAGTATTGTTAATTAACACATAGTGTTGCAGCTTTCTTGTAATCATAGCTACACTCTGGTTTTCTGACAATTCAGACCATCATTCAAAATTTTTATTCACTCATTACAGCTATTGGCAGATAATCTGTCCGGTGTGTACAGGGACACAATATTGTCTTACTATAATTACAACAGATGATAAAATTACAAGGAGTAATTGTAAAGTGTGCATGAACAATATCTAACATTCTTTTGAAACATCTAGCCAGAAATATATTGTTAGGTCTCACTTTTAATTTTTTGAAAATGTGAAAGTTAATTGTAAACGCCTGTTAATGCTAGCATTTCATTTATATAGACTACCCCCAGGATGGTACTTCTTTTACATTTTAGGGACGAATTGTCTCCCTTCTTTTTTTTTTTTTTAGGTCTCTCTAGAAGAAATTTTCAAGCTGAATGCAATAACAAAAAGCAAATCATTGCCTTAGCATGCAAGGATTCAATTAATTTGATTCCTTCAAACTTCAACATTGTGTCCACATCTTTTCCTATTATTTTCAAACTCTGGATCTGGTCCAAGCACTTTTTTGTATAAAGTATATGTCAATTCAAAAGATAATGGTAATTTAAACTTAGGAATTATGGGCCTGATCCAGACCTACACTCGTGTGCGTTTTATACGGCGATTGTAAGCGCATAAACGGCTTCTTGTAATTACTGCGCGTGCGCGGGAGAGATTTTTTGCTGAGAAATTCTGAGCGTATGAGCCGTGAGTGTATTAGGTTTATATTAACGATCGAGGGGCGTGCCTGCCTTACGAAATCTGGAAATACACACCGTTGTAACTACGCAATGAGCATACGGGCGCCCGCGGTTACAATCAAAAAAGTTAGGGTAGCGTTTGCTGGGCGTAACAAAGCAAAACTTATTACAACTAAGGGGAGTTTCTATTGCCGTACATCGTAGGTACGCCGGCGTTAATACGCTACGCACACGAGCATAGGTCTGGATCAGGCCCTATGTCAGTCTCACAATGAATAACCAAACACTTATTAACGTTTGTAGTTTCACTTACATCTAAATGATTTCATTTATTTTCCCTCATTAACATTTTAACTCTGATAACATTATGCTGATAAAAAGCAGATTCTTGCACAATGTGGATGCCCAAAATCAGGGTTGATGTTGGTGTAGAGGAAATTAGTTTTATGCACAGATCAGATAAAGCCCAATCATATGTAATATGGAATACTTTATTTATTTGAATAATTAAGAATTGTATTTTTGTTAAATGATTATGTAGAGCTGGTCAATAGCTGTATTGTAATGTCTTTGTTTATGGCTATAAGTCCTTGGTAATTGCAGGTTAAGGAGCTGGTGGAGGAGCAGCTATTCAGCCGTTATGACCGCCTCCTCTTGCAGTCTAGTTTAGCTCTGATGGCGGATGTTGTTTACTGTCCACGGCTAAGCTGTCAAACACCAGTCATGCAGGAGCCGGAGAGCACAATGGCTATTTGCCCAGGTTGTCAATATGCGTTTTGCACCCTTTGCAAAATGACCTACCATGGCGTTTCACCTTGCAAAGTCAAAGCGGGTAGGTTCATTTTATCTTTTGTTAGCAACTAGCAAAAAACTGTGCCTTTATTGGATTGTTGTGGCTTCAGCTTATCCTCTTTTCTGCAAAGTTTGTCATATCAAATATGTAATGTAATCGATGCCACATGGCCCACCCACTCTGCCCATTTTTTCATAGGTTGTATTTTACAAAAATTAATTGATAAATTGTAAATGGTAACAAATGTATGGGGTGGATATAGTATTCTAACTTTAAACACCCTGCTGTTTATTACAATAAAAAGTATAAATCACAATGCTTTCTTCACCAACTCCAGATAAACTAATCTCGTTGCACGCTGAATATCTGGAAGCAGATGAAGATGGAAAAAAATTCCTGGAGAAGAGGTACAGTAAGAGGGTTATCCAAAAGGCAGTGGAAGAAATGGAGAGTAATGATTGGTTGGAGAAAAACTCTAAGTGTTGCCCTCGCTGTGGTACTCACATCCAGGTATTATAACTTGCAATAACTGTTTACAAGTGCTATTTCAATATTTCAAATTAAAAAGAATGGTCATTCTACACAGTGCACAAAGTATATGGGGAGTAACCATAAATGCATGTGCCCTTAGCATTCTGGTCCTGAATAGACGCTGAAAATAAATCCACAATAATAGTGAACTTTGTCTTCTGCTTTTAAAAATGTTTTTTTTACTAGGCAGTTGAGATAGTTAAAGTACACATAATAAATGCATTTACGTGGTGATACAGACACAATATACTGTGGGATCTTTCCCAATCAGCTTACATTTGTAAGGTTCAAACCAAACTCAATGGATTGTAAATGGTTGCAATTTTACTCTAACTTGGCGGTCTAGAAATTAAATCCCCATTAATAAATATATATACAGTCGTGCCCTTATATTAAGGTTGACTATAATAAACAGCATTCCGCCATTGACTTTCTGTCAGAGGGGGGGCATGGTGTTTGAGGGGCTCAGAAAGTATTTTACGCATGAAAATAAAATTTTCTCCAGTCTCTACAGAATTGTCTCCCTGTGCTGCATGCCAAAATTTATAGTGAAATAATAAAAAATGAAAAAACTGGAACAGGTTAAAGTGAAAAATGTTTTTTTCTACTTCCTTTTTCAGAAGGCCATATTTCATTGACTTACATTAGAATATAATTGGGAAAGCGTAACTCAGTGTAGAAAGGGTCTTTTCACTAGCTGTTTTTTTTTGTTAGGGAGCAGGATTTAGGAGATTGTGCCCTATTAAACAGATAGATTAAAAAAATTTCATAACATTGCGCATGTCAAGTAAGAGCCCTCTGCTGGGTGCACACAGAATGCCTTCACATGAGAGGAGCAAGATGGCCGACTTCTCTCGCACAGAGATTTTTCTGGGTGCAGGAGGAAAAGTCAGCCATGTTGCCTTCTGCTGGTGGGCTGGGGGGTGTTTTGTGGTTGAGGGGGACTCACTGTGAAAATGAGTTTTTATATTACCCTAAAATAATAGATTTACATATGCACTGCACGAGCCTGGGGGGTGGGAGATTTAATCACTGAGTCTGTTACAAGTGACGGCAGAGCAGGGTCCGTGTGAATGAAGCAATAGTGCACACTCCGCAGCAACTTTAATCACATAACTAAATATTCTACTCGTACTGAGCCCATATTTCATTACACCCTGTGCTGTAATATCTGTTTACTCTATTGAGCTGTTCTGTGTGGTGTATGCAGCTGGCAACTTTACACTACGTGCAGCTCAATAGAGTAAATGGATTTTACTGCACAGAATGTAAAGAAATAAAGGCTCAGTATGAGTGTGATTGCAATGCTGACCTTTATTGAATTATGTGATTGATGCTGCTGGGGAGTGAACATTACTGTTTCCTTTACACAGACGCTCTCCAGTCTCTTCTAATGCCTCTGATTTAAGTCACTTGGGGAGGGTGGGAGATTTAAATCTGAGTCATTAGAAGAGACTGGAGAGAGTCCATGTAAAGGAAACATTAGTGCTCACACCTCAGCAACATCAATCACATAACTAAATAAAGGTCAGCGTTACAATCACACTCATACTGAGCCCTGAGATTCCTTTACACCCTGTGCAGTAATATCCATTTATTCTATTGAGCTGTACTTGGTGAACCCCGGCTGCACACACCACACGGTACACCGCAATGGAGTAAACAGATATTACAGCACAGAGTGTAAAGAATCTCAGTGCTTAATATGAATAGAACATAACGCTGACTTTAGCTAGTTATTTGATTGATGCTTCTAGGGAGTGAGAACTAAAGCTTCATTCAGACGGAGAACAAGGCTTTTCCTCTGCAGCTCCCTGTCAGCTGTAATCCCAAGGTCAGCCTCATTCCATGAGCAGGGAGCCGCGGAGGAGAGAAAAACAAGAAGAGATCCAAGGTCCCGGAAACCAGCAGAGCAAAGGTAAGTGACTGTAAACCTACCTACAAGGGGGGGGGCTGCATTCATGCCTTAGACACAAGAGGGGCTGCATTCATACCCGAGACATACAAGGGGGGGCTGCATTCATACCTGAGACATACAAGGGGGGGCTGCATTCATACTTGAGACACAAGGGGGGATGCATTCATATCTGAGACATATAAGGGGTGCTGCATTCATACCTGAGACATACAAGGAAGGGGCTGCATTCATACCTGAGACAATCAAGGGTGGTTGTTCATACCGGAGACATACAAGGGGGGCCGCATTCATACCTGAGACATACAAAGGGTGGGGGGCTGTTTCATACCTGAGACATACAAGGGGGTTTTAATATAAAACCTCTATCTTAGCGGCATACAAGGGTCTTACTAGTATTAAGTCCCAAATACAAGTTTAAAATTAATGTCCACGAATCATCCAGAAAGACATACGAGGTCCTATAGAAAGTCCTAAATAGGGTCCTTATGTAAGTCCTAGTTGATTTTACTCATAGGCATCATGTAATAAAAGGAGAGACACAGTTAGCAACTAAAAGCAAGAAGATATAAACCACAGGGTATTAAGCCCACTTAAAAGGTTAAAAATCTCTTTACTCAAAGTTTTAAAAACAAATGAAGCATAAAAACATGTGTCCATGTATTATGGCAATCCCAAATCAAAACAACAGCGTACCCTAAAGTCCGCGGTTTGGAGGTAAGATGTAAGGGTGTAGAAGGCAGCCGGGACGTCCAGAAGGCGGCAGCGCTCCAACTCTCCCCACGCTCAAAACCTGGTAACAGCCGTGCATGTGTTGGGGGTCTCCAGCATCAGTCACTTTACGCATTTCGGGCTCCGCCCTTTCTCAAAAGTGACTTGGTGCATCTCATATCCTGTTTATATAGTCTCTCCAATAGATGATCCTTTCCATTCTGCTCTGTTTCTCTGGGTCTTAGAGTCTGCTCTCGTAATTAAACCCTGAATGCCGCTATTCCTTGTCAACGCTAATATCACACATATTGTTCTCTGATACAATGTAATAGAATGTAATATTTATACTTGTATATAGGGAAGGAATCTATTCTCAATATTATCCAAATAAATCTTATGCAGTGAAGACTGTATAGGTTTGATATTTATACCAGGTTATTTTAGGATTGCTATATACATAGTTATCCAATTGCTCACATGGAATAGCGCTTCTCTCCTCCTTAAAAATCTACTTTGTATTTTCCTTGTGGGGCTGGGTACCCCAAGGTGAGAGAGTTGCTGCAATTTCTTAAAAGGTGCTTTTAAAGTGGTATACACATTTTATTTTATACAAGGGGGTTTGTTCATACCGGAGACATACAAGGGGGGGCTGCATTCATACCTGAGACACAAGGGGGGGCTGCATGCATACCTGGGACATACAAGGGTGCTACATTCATACCTGAGACACAAGGTGGCCTGCATTCATACCTGAGACATACAAGGAGTACTGCATTTATACCTAAGACATACAAGGAAGCGGCTGCATTTATACCTGAGACAAACAAGGAAGGTGCTGCATTCATACCTGAGACAAACAAGGAAGGGGCTGCATTCACACCTGAGACAATCAAGGGGGGTTGTTCATACCGGAGACATACAAGGAGGGGCTGCATTCATACCTGAGACATACAAGGAAGGGGCTGCATTCATACCTAAGACAAACAAGGAAGGGGCTGCATTCATACCTGAGACAAACAAGGAAGGGGCTGCATTCATACCTGAGACATAAAAGGAAGGGGCTGCATTCACACCTGAGACAATCAAGGGGGTTGTTCATACCGGAGACATACAAGGGGAGGCTGCAATTCATACCTGAGACATACAAGGGGGGGGGAGGCTGTTCCATATTCATACCTTGAGACATACAAGGGGGGCTGCATTTATACCTTGAGATATACAAGGGGAGGGCTGCATTCATACCTGAGATATACAATAGAGGGGCTGTTTCATACCTGAGACATACAAGGGGGGGCTGCATTCATACCTGAGACATACAAGGAAGAGGCTGCATTCATACCTTGAGACATACAAGGGGGGCTGCATTTATACCTTGAGATATACAAGGGGAGGGCTGCATTCATACCTGAGATATACAATAGAGGGGCTGTTTCATACCTGAGACATACAAGGGGGGGCTGCATTCATACCTGAGACATACAAGGAAGAGGCTGCATTCATACCTTGAGACATACAAGGGGGGCTGCATTTATACCTTGAGATATACAAGGGGAGGGCTGCATTCATACCTGAGATATACAATAGAGGGGCTGTTTCATACCTGAGACATACAAGGGGGGGCTGCATTCATACCTGAGACATACAAGGAAGAGGCTGCATTCATACCTTGAGACATACAAGGGGGGCTGCATTTATACCTTGAGATATACAAGGGGAGGGCTGCATTCATACCTGAGATATACAATAGAGGGGCTGTTTCATACCTGAGACATACAAGGGGGGGCTGCATTCATACCTGAGACATACAAGGAAGAGGCTGCATTCATACCTTGAGACATACAAGGGGGGCTGCATTTATACCTTGAGATATACAAGGGGAGGGCTGCATTCATACCTGAGATATACAATAGAGGGGCTGTTTCATACCTGAGACATACAAGGGGGGGCTGCATTCATACCTGAGACATACAAGGAAGAGGCTGCATTCATACCTTGAGACATACAAGGGGGGCTGCATTTATACCTTGAGATATACAAGGGGAGGGCTGCATTCATACCTGAGATATACAATAGAGGGGCTGTTTCATACCTGAGACATACAAGGGGGGGCTGCATTCATACCTGAGACATACAAGGAAGAGGCTGCATTCATACCTTGAGACATACAAGGGGGGCTGCATTTATACCTTGAGATATACAAGGGGAGGGCTGCATTCATACCTGAGATATACAATAGAGGGGCTGTTTCATACCTGAGACATACAAGGGGGGGCTGCATTCATACCTGAGACATACAAGGAAGAGGCTGCATTCATACCTTGAGACATACAAGGGGGGCTGCATTTATACCTTGAGATATACAAGGGGAGGGCTGCATTCATACCTGAGATATACAATAGAGGGGCTGTTTCATACCTGAGACATACAAGGGGGGGCTGCATTCATACCTGAGACATACAAGGAAGAGGCTGCATTCATACCTTGAGACATACAAGGGGGGCTGCATTTATACCTTGAGATATACAAGGGGAGGGCTGCATTCATACCTGAGATATACAATAGAGGGGCTGTTTCATACCTGAGACATACAAGGGGGGGCTGCATTCATACCTGAGACATACAAGGAAGAGGCTGCATTCATACCTTGAGACATACAAGGGGGGCTGCATTTATACCTTGAGATATACAAGGGGAGGGCTGCATTCATACCTGAGATATACAATAGAGGGGCTGTTTCATACCTGAGACATACAAGGGGGGGCTGCATTCATACCTGAGACATACAAGGAAGAGGCTGCATTCATACCTTGAGACATACAAGGGGGGCTGCATTTATACCTTGAGATATACAAGGGGAGGGCTGCATTCATACCTGAGATATACAATAGAGGGGCTGTTTCATACCTGAGACATACAAGGGGGGGCTGCATTCATACCTGAGACATACAAGGAAGAGGCTGCATTCATACCTTGAGACATACAAGGGGGGCTGCATTTATACCTTGAGATATACAAGGGGAGGGCTGCATTCATACCTGAGATATACAATAGAGGGGCTGTTTCATACCTGAGACATACAAGGGGGGGCTGCATTCATACCTGAGACATACAAGGAAGAGGCTGCATTCATACCTTGAGACATACAAGGGGGGCTGCATTTATACCTTGAGATATACAAGGGGAGGGCTGCATTCATACCTGAGATATACAATAGAGGGGCTGTTTCATACCTGAGACATACAAGGGGGGGCTGCATTCATACCTGAGACATACAAGGAAGAGGCTGCATTCATACCTTGAGACATACAAGGGGGGCTGCATTTATACCTTGAGATATACAAGGGGAGGGCTGCATTCATACCTGAGATATACAATAGAGGGGCTGTTTCATACCTGAGACATACAAGGGGGGGCTGCATTCATACCTGAGACATACAAGGAAGAGGCTGCATTCATACCTTGAGACATACAAGGGGGGCTGCATTTATACCTTGAGATATACAAGGGGGGGGCTGCATTCATACCTAAGATATACAATAGAGGGGCTGTTTCATACCTGAGACATACAAGGGGGGGCTGCATTCATACCTGAGACATACAAGGAAGAGGCTGCATTCATACCTTGAGACATACAAGGGGGGCTGCATTTATACCTTGAGATATACAAGGGGAGGGCTGCATTCATACCTGAGATATACAATAGAGGGGCTGTTTCATACCTGAGACATACAAGGGGGGCTGCATTCATACCTAGAACATACAAGGGGGCTTCAATAATGATTGGTATTTACAAAGGGACATACAAGAAGAACTGCAATAATGATTGGGTTATACAAGTGGGGCTGCATTGATAATTGGGATATAAAAGGGGGGTTGCAATAGTAATTGCGACAAAAGCAATAGTAATGACAAAGTAGCAAAATAAAAATTACATCTATAAATTATACAATATATTATGCACAGTATGATATAATTTATAGATGTAATTTTTATTTTGCTACTTTGTCATTACTATTGCTATTATGTTGAACATTTTAAATCTTTGAGTAACCGTATAAAAAACGTTACAAAGTGTTATATGAAAGGTGGTCCATAAGAGCTGTATCAGACTTCCAGTTAAATTTTCCAACCCTGGTTTCAGTATATAATTATAGTCTTCACTAAGATGGAGATTTGAAGCTGGACGTTTGATGGCTCGTTCAGGTAAATAAATTTACACTATAAGTAGCAAGCAATCCTTCTCCCAGGAGCGCAGCTAATCAAAGAAGAGAGTGTACTAAAGGCTCACAGGCTCTGCATCCCAATTGATCTACAGCACTCAGATATTCCATAATGCCAAGGCCTTAAAATATTAATATTTTAACTATATAAAAAGCTATAAAATTTCATAGACAAAAAAACCCTATGGTTTAACATGTCTGATTAAGGTTTCTTGCAGACATAATATAGAGACCTTCAAAACTTTACCACTCAAACTCCAAAAAGCAATGAAATTACAACATTAAGGCTGGACCTTAATGGACGTGTTCTTTAAGCTATACAGACATGGTATACCATCACATCTTGTTGTTTGCTGCAGATTCAGCACTATCATGGAGTGAGATTGCTGTCTTGATTTCTTTAGGATCTGAAGGATTGGGGAAAAAAGATGGTAAGCAAATTTATTGATGTGAAATTTGGAAAATTACTTTCGGCAAGAACCTAGGGTTGGTCCTTAATACTACTTTATTTGGAAAGAAGTTAAGGAACGGCTCTTCCACTTCCACCCAAAGTGCTTGCATTTCTGAGATTCGCCTGGCTGATAAGATAGCCACTAGGAATAGAACTTTTAAGTTAAGAAGGTGCAAACTAATGTCCTCAAAGGGCTCAAATTACTTTCCAGTGAGCACATCTAGCACAAAGTTCAGATCCCATGGTGCTAATGGGTTTCTAAATGCTGAATCTTTTTTGCCACCTGCATAAACCTTATGATATATATATATTCTTAGCTAAATCCTGGTCTAGCATAATACTCAATGCAGAAACTTGTACCTTCAACAAACTTACGGCCTTTTCTAGGCCTGCTTGCAAGAACTCCAATACAACCTGTATGGTAGTTTCTGAAGTCCCCACTTTACTACTCCAATCGAAAAAGGTTCTCCAGACCCCATGATAAGTAGTGCACGTGGATAGCTTTCTGGCTTGCAGAAGAGTATGAATAACTTTGTCAGAAAAGCCTTGTTTTTTTAACACTTTGCTCTCAATAGCCACGTTGTCAATTTTAGGGCTCATGTGTTTTGGTGTACCACCTGCCCCTGTCTCAGCAAATGTGGTTGGTCTGGTAATCTCTACGGTTGCTTTAATGATATCTAAACCACTTTTGGAAACCAAAGTGTCCTTGGCCAAAAAGGCAGTATTGCTATCACCGTGGTAGATTCACTCTCTATTTTCCTCAGTACTCAAGGTATTCATGGTATTGGGGCAAAGATGTAGGCCATGTGAGAGTCCCACGGAACTGAAAGTGCGTCCACTGCTAACGCCTGAGGGTCCTGGTATCTGGAGAAATAAAGGGCCGTATTCAGACCTCCGGCCGCATTGCATATGCAATCTACGTTGCAAAAAGTAATGTAGATAGCGTAACGAAATTATTGCCCATGCGCAGTAGTTCATATCGGTAAACTCCGGCCGCATATGCAGTGCGGCCGGAGGTCTGAATACGGCCCAAAGTCTTGTTTACTTGTTGTCTTTAGAGGCCTTAAGATCTACTTGTGGCCTGCCCCACATGTGAACCACATGTGTTGTTGAAATATGTGATTGTTGAGTTGCCACTCTACCTGGATGCAGTTTTCTTCTGCTTAGGAAATATGCTGTTACATTTTCTTCCCCTGCTATGTAGATGGTAGTTGGGTCCCTTTGTCTCCAATATCAGCGGCTTGCTTTTCGTTCCTCCTTGTTTGTGTTGTAGGACCTGCATGTAAATCACTTACCAGACGCCTCGCTCCTTGCTCCGGCCGATGCCATTTTCTCCCTGTATCCCTGCTCAGTTCCCTGCATACGTCATGTGGGCGTGATGGTATGCAAATTAGCCATGCGCTTGGCCGCTACTCCCTCCTCATTGGCTTCTCCTTCAGCTGCTCTGGCTCCCTCCTTTCAGTCTGCAGCGCTCTCTCTCATTTCCTGGTTGCGATACAGCCGGGACACGCTCCAATCAGGTTCAGGAAGGCTGGTCTAGTTTCTGCCAGCTGATTGGCCAGCCTCCCTGTAAATTGAGCGGCGGGGACACACTTCCCCCCGCTGGTTATGGCATCTGCTGCCCCGTGCGTCTCATTCTTTCTTGTCTTCTTTTCATAAGATGTGTTCGTCGGGGACCGCGACCTGCCATTTTCCTGTGGCCCAGCCTGTCCCGACCATCAGGGGCTCCAGTGAACACCAGGCTTTGGTTAGACTCCGCACCCTGGTGAGTATTCTCCTAACAGTTTGTTTACGTAAGCTACAACAGCTTTGTTGTCTGATTGAAATAGAACAGATCGTCCTTTCACATTGCAGCATTTTTAGTGCTTGTAGAACATCCTTCATTTCTCTTATATTGGAGTGTCACTTTTGCACTTTCCTGGGCCACTTCCCTTGGACCATCTTTCGTCCGATTAGCCCTAACACCTTCATGCATCCGTGTGCTGTAGATCTTCTTTGGGAGCGTAAACTTGAGACTGCTTCCACTAGTTTCTTTACTCTGTCCTGAGTAAGTCTTACTGTCATTGCTGAAGTATCTATTATGATGCCTAAACATTTTAACTGCATGTCTGGCACAAGGTGAGTTTTTGTTGGTTTATCAGCCAGCCGTGTTTTTGTAGGAACTATACTACTTTCTCTGTTTGTTCTAGACTTTGGCACCTCAAAGAGACTGCAATCAGAATGTCATCTAAATATGGCCAGAGGGAGATTCCCTCTAAACATAGCTTTCCTATTAACACTATCTAAACCTTTGAAATAGTTCTTGGAGAAGTTGCCAGTCCAAACGGGAGGGACGTAGATTGGAAGTGTTTTCCCAAATATTTTGGATCTTAAAAACTTCTGATGTTTTCAGGCAATGGGTATATGCAGGTAGGCGTCTTTTACATTGACCGACGTTAGGAACATTCTTTCTTGTAGATTTATGAAAACTGACTGCAATTACTCCATCTTGAAAGTTCTTATTTTTATGTGCTTGTTCAAGTCCCTTAAGTCTAATATTGTTCGAAAACCGCCGCTCGCCTTTTCCACTATGAAGAAGCCAGAGTAAAAGCCTTTGAAGTGCTCTGCTTTTGGTATTTCTATAACTACTTGTTGCAGAACTATATTGTCGAGACTGTTTTTTAAGGCTAGCATATTTAGTTTTCACTGAGGGACCGGCGATTCCACATATGTTCGAGTCGGTTGAGTCACAAATTCTATTTTATACCCGTCTTGTACTATTTCCAAAACCCATTTGTCGGATGTTGATTCTACCCATATTTTGCTGAATTTTCTCAATCGTTTGGACTGGACTCTCTGGCATCATTGGGCAAGATTTCTGAGTGTGGATCTATTATCCTTGCCTCTTTGTCTACGAAAATTGTACCGATATTAGAAAGATTGTCCTCTTTTATATCCTCTTCCCGGTCTGTATGTCTTTGCTTCTTTGTAATCTAAAAATTACCCTCTAGAAGATATGCTTTGGAAATTTTTCTTGGCTTTCTCCTGTGGCAACCAGGACGATTTTCCAACTGATACCTTGGAAATTATGTCATCCAGATTTTTCCCAAATAGGAATTCCCCTTGAAAAGGTAATGAGATGCTTATTCTTCGGTTAAGTGTCTGCCGGCCATGGTTTGAGCCACGGGCCCGTCTTACAACAGCTGCTGTGGCTCCTGCTTTTGCTACCAATCTAACGGATTCCATTGAGGCCTCGCACATAAACTCCACTGCCAGCTGTATGTTTTACACCTGCTTCAAAAGGTCTGCTCTCTTCACATCCTCCAGAATGTCACTTTCACATGAGTTGCACCAGCTTCTAAGGACTCTAGACATGATGGCCATAGCAGCTGCTGGTTTTAGTGCTTCCCCTGCCAGGAAATTCTGCTTTTTGAGACCAACCTCCATTTTTTTTTTATGCATGGCATCCTTGAAAGCTGGCACATCCTCCAAGGCCATTGTGGTATTTTTCGCGATTCTTGCAATGGCGGCATCCACTCTCTTCCCATTTTTTATCTCCTCCTGAGGAAAAGTTATCTTTATCTTTATCTTTTAAAAGTTAACTTATTCATTCTGTTTGTGGGTGTAGCTCTCTTATCTGGGTGCTTCCATTCTTCAAACAATGCCTGAGAGAGGGGAAAATTTCTAGATATTTCCGTGCCTTAAACAGGAGATCTTGAAGCTTCACTTCTTCTTTAGTGTTTTCAATGTTTAGGGATTTGTGAATAAGTTTTAATAAGTTCTCCACTAAATCAGGATTGAGGTTATCTTCAGATTGAGATTTCACCTATCCATCATCAGAATGACAAAAAGCTTCAGATAAAACTGTAAACTGTTCCAGGCCTGACTCTTCAGACACATCACTTATTAATTGTCTAGACCTTTTTACGGTTAATTTCTCCAGTTCTTATTTGGTGACGAAAGTATCTGCTAATGCGGTTTTCATTAAATTAACCAGCTCCAACATCTGCGGTGATGGTTGTTGAGCTTCCTTAGTGGTACATTCAATACAGTTAAGGACTGAATAATCATCTGGAATTTAATTATCACAGAATGAGCATTTAGATAAATGCATTTTTTTGAATTTGGCTTTAAGTTCTGATCTCTCTTTGCTGGTTTTGGACCAAAAAAAACCTCCAGGGGGGCGTGGTTTGACACCGTAGTGAGCGGTCGCAGGTGCTGAGAGCTCTTCGGCCCCTAACTAATTGGCTTTTAAAGTATTTATTTTATTTTTTATTTTTGTTTAAACTGTTTGCCCTTCCTGCAGTGCACTGAGCCTGGACCGCTCCGACCGCTGGTCACCTTTGCGGGGGTCCGGAGCTGCTCCGTTCTGGGCCCGCTGGTCCCCTAGCGCCAGTGTTCTCCCCGTCAGGAATCCTGTGGGTCCGGTGCGTGGCTGGACTCCCCCCCTCCTCCCTTCAGACAGCCGCCAGCTCTCTTGGAAGGAGAGTATCGGCAGATAGGAGGCCTGCTCACTGCCAGGCTCCCGGCCGCCATTCCTGCCCTGCCACGTGGCCCTCAGCAGTGGACCAGCAGACATAGCTTGTTCCCTGAACACATCTCTATTAAAATTTACCCTTCGCAAGGGGTGACCTCCTCCTCCTACAATGTAGAGTAGTGGACATGACATTCCTTCACTAGGGGGACAACGTGCCTGATGACCTCAATTTCCATTGTGATGGCCTGTTAACTAGCAACCTACCTGTGGCTGCGCTGCATCTTTCTTCACCTCATCTACGTACTTCTCCGTGCCCCTGATGGGTAAAAGGGCTCGCTTAGGAAGACGCCTGCAAAACCTAAACTCTCCACCTCTAAGTCAGATATTACACATTTCCTCAGTATTCCTAACCTACCTACCTCCCAGAGTGACCTATCACCCTCACGGGGAGACCAGCCCAATATGTCAGGGTATTCTTCTCCCATTTCGGGTACCAGCCCTCCTTCGCTGGTCCACAAAGATATTGGAGAAATACAAGACGTTTGGACTCCATCCCCACCAAACAAGACATATTACAGCTTGAAAACCGGCTTCTAGAGAAATTGCAAACCCAGACGCTCTCCCTTCAGGCGGACATCTCACAGGTGGCTTCTAGACTTGCATCGGTGGAGACTACTCAGACGGACCAGGCTGATAATATTACTCAGCTACACAGTATTGTCACAGATCAAGCTCAGACCATAGCGGATATTCAATCTCATCTGGAGGACCTAGACAATAGAGGCAGGCGAAATAACCTGCGGGTCCGCGGTATACCTGAAGATATCCCAGCTGGCAACATAGAAGCAGCCCTGACCAGAGTCTTTAATGAGGTATTGGAAGCCAACCCGGACAACGTCATTGTCTACGACAGAGCCCACAGGGCCCTTAAACCGAGAGGTCCAGCACAAGCGCTGCCACGTGACATAATCTGTCGAATCCACCATTACAAAGTGAAGGAAGAAATCTTGCAAAAGGCAAGGAGAAAAGGAGACCTGGAATTTGAAGGTCACTCTGTCCAAATATTTCAGGACTTAAACTGGCATACCCTACAAAAGCGAAGACAGCTACGCCCACTCACTGAAACCCTGAAGAAGCATGGCTTTAAGTATCATTGGGCTTTTCCATTCGGTCTTCTGGTAAACCATGAAGGGAAGTCAGCTACTTTTCGGCACTCCGCGGATCTTCCACGTTTCTGTGCACTTCTGGACATCCCGCCACCCTCCTTGCCGGAATGGGACCAGGCCCAACGGCTGCTGAGCTCCACCTCGACTTCAACCCAACCTGAATGGCAGACAGCACGACGGCAAAAGCGGAAACCCTCGCCACCGACTTGAGCCCTGCATGTAACCTGTTCTGCGGGATTTCTACTAATTAAGAAATAGCTCTCTTATTGGAGCAGTTACAGCGGAACTCATTCCTCAAAATCGCCTTGGCGGCTCCTGCTCGTTATTTGCCCCTAGTGTCTGGCCAGGCAAATCTTATGGAGCTGTTGTGACCCCCGTTGAGTGCCTTTGTTCCGTTTTTGTATGTTTAACGTTTGCTTGCCTTACAGGTTTCCTTGAGGACACTTTGAGAACTGTCCCGGTTTCCTCTTCAGGTTTCAAAGTCAGACTTTACTTATTTACTGATTTCTAAGAAGTAATTGTTTATATCTTTATGCCTTATTAAATTGAACAAGGTATGTTGTGATAAGGTTTTTTTTTGACACTTTATTTACTTCATGAGGTTGTTGGTACGTTTTTTACCCCTGTTAATTCCTTTCTCTACTGGAATTTGTCTGCTCATGGCTACCCCGTGTATAGTCGTGTTGCACCCAGTGACAATCTCCCCCAAACCCTTCCTAGTTCCCCTCCCCCCCTTGACGTTCTTGATGCCCTTTGTGTCTTACTTAGTGGTTAGGTTCTCTACCTATTTCGGATACGCATATACCTCCCTGGTAGGCCGTACTGGGTGGGCACCTCCTGACCAAATCCTCTGGCCTCCTGTCTTCCCCTTAGCCTTTGCCAGGTCTACTTCCCCTTATCACTTAATCTCCATTGGGATAGCCCTAGATTTCATGCATTTGCTTATATTTTCCCCTCGTTATGGCGAGTCTTCAATCTAACTTTACTCCTAGCGCCAAGTCACTAGCGTCATCTAAAACCCATTTAACGCTTTTGTCTATAAATGCAAAGGAACTTAATTCCCCGGAGAAGCGTTCCCATCTCCTGCACACTCTGCGTTTTGCTAAGGCGGATATAGCGTTTGTTCAGGAGACCCACTTCAAGAAAGGCTCGGCTCCCCACTTTTCCAACCACTATTACCCGCAAGTGTTCTGCAACGATTTTTCTCTTAACAAAACAAAGGGGGCAGCAATTTTATTTTCTAGAGCTATCCCACTTGTGGACCCTGTATTCATTCCATTGGGAAATGGAGGGGGGGTTTTGGTTAAGTGTAAGCTTCACAATCAAACCTACACTTTTTGCTAACCTTTATTTCCCCAACCAGGATCAACCCAGATTTTTTGCGCAGATTCTAGATGAGATAGATAAACACAAAGAAGGTACACTTATTTTGGGAGGAGACTTCAATTGGACGTTAGAACCACATATAGATACCACCACCGGTTCATCCAGATGTTCCCAGCAAGATGCAAGAAGGGTAAGGCAGACTTTGCACGAACACCAGCTGGCTGACCCGTGGCGCATTTTACATCCTAGAGACCGGGACTATTCCTTCTTTTCCCACCCTAGAAATTCCTACTCTCGGATTTACTTTTTTTTATTTCACACAACGCTCTCCATCTTGTCTCCACTGCTAAGATTGGTCAGATCACTTGGTCTGACCATGCACCCATCACTATTACTTTAACCATACCTAACCCCCAGCCGAAAGCCTGGTCTTGGCAATTTAACGAGACCCTTCTCCAGGATCCTTACTGTAGAAGTCAGATCGAGGAGGCTATAGCTGACTATTGGGAGTGCAATGATGTCGGGGATACCTCAAAGTTGACGATTTGGGAGGCTCATAAATGTGTGATCCGAGGTGTTTGCATTAAAATGGGATCATATCTCAAAAAGCAAAAGGAGGCCTTAAAGTCCCAACTGCTTACCAAGATTCATGCTCTGCAGACATCCCACAAAAATACTCTCGACAAAGCGACACTAGATGAGTTTTCCTCTGCCCGCGCCTCCTTGGCGACTTTATGTAACGATCCTTATAAATTGGCTATGCGTCGGTGTAGATTCCGATACTTCCAGTGGGGTAATAGGCCAGGTAAAGTTCTGGCCAGGGCGCTGAGGAGACAGCGGGCTCAGGGGTTTATCCCCAAAGTTAAAGACTGTAAGGGTACCTTGCATCACGACACTCCCAGTATGGCCAACATTTTTAGGGACTATTATAAGTCACTTTATAATCTTGCTGGACCCTGTTCTCCAGATGAGACCATGACTCGACAACAGGAAATCTCGGATTACCTAGCCCAGTGCTCATATCCCTCCCTTTCTCCAGAAGCCGCCTCTGCTCTGGAATCTCCCTTCGCTCTTGCTGAATTAGAGGATGCCATCAAAAGTACCCCCAATGGGAAGAGTCCGGGCCCTGATGGCTTCTCTATTTCGTATTATAAACAATTTAAGGATAAACTGACCCCTAAACTCCTGAATGCCTTTAACAGCATTTCTGACCATTCCAAATTTTCCCCTCAATCACTTGAAGCCCATATCTCTGTCATCCCCAAAGAAAATAAGGACCCAACTCAATGTTCCAGTTTTAGGCCTATCTCTCTTCTTAATGTGAACTTGAAATTATTTGCTAAGCTAATGGCTAATCGCCTTAAAGCATACCTCCTTAGTATAATTCACCTGGATCAGGTGGGATTCGATCCGGGTAGGGAGGCGTGGGATAGTACTACTAAAACTATTAACATTCTCCATCACCTTTCCCACACTAAGATCCCTGCCTTACTGCTCTCCACGGATGCAGAAAAGGCATTTGATAGGGTGAATTGGGGTTTCTTGGGAGGTGTCCTTTCCCACTTGAACTTAGGTCCCAATTGTACCCATCGCATTTTAGCCCTCTATACTACACCTTCTGCCAAAGTGCGGGCTAATGGGGCCCTGTCAGATCCCTTTTCCATTACAAATGGCACGCGCCAGGGATGCCCG
Organism: Limnodynastes dumerilii; assembly: GCA_011038615.1. Lineage (NCBI taxonomy): Eukaryota > Metazoa > Chordata > Amphibia > Anura > Limnodynastidae > Limnodynastes > Limnodynastes dumerilii. The sequence goes on from WWET01003056.1 coordinate 40,005, forward strand.
TTATCACCGCTGATTTTCATACTATGCATGGAAGCTTTGGCGCGTACAATCCGTGCTAACGGTAATATACAAGGGGTTCACATCAAAAATAAAGAATATAAATTAGCCCTCTTTGCTGATGATCTCCTGGCCTATATATCTAACCCATTGACCTCTTTACCTACCCTTATGCAAGAATTCTCACGTTTTGGAAGTTTATCTGACTTCATAATAAACTGGAGTAAATCAAATGCCCTTCAGCTAAATCTTCCCCTAATCATTAAACAAACCTTGGCCCCCTCCTTCCCTATACAGTGGGGCGAGTCCCACCTGCGCTATCTTGGGGTCACTATGACAGCAGATCCCAACCTACTTTTTGGAAAAAAAATTCCCCCCGCTGTTGCTTAAAATTAAATCAGATCTAGATACCTGGTCCCCCAAGGATTTTTCATGGTTAGGCCAAATTAATATCCTTAAAATGAATGTTCTGCCTAAACTTTTGTACCTCCTTCAAACCCTTCCTATTCACGTCTCACCCCGTTTCTTCCCGGAGTTCCGGCGCTTGAGTCGTGGTTTCATCTGGAGGAATAAGAGGCCTAGATGGAGTCAGAACACAATGTATGCTCTTAAGGATAGTGGTGGGTTGCAGCTTCCAAATTTATCCTCCTACTATGAATCGGTACAGTTAAGTAGAATTGTAGACTGGACTAGACAATCTACAGATAAACAGTGGGTCGAATTGGAAAATCTAAGCTGTCATGTTCCCCTCCATTTCGCCCCTTGGCTTCTCACTATTCCTACTTTCTCCCAACCGACGATAGGCCCCACTTTGGAGATCTGGAAGAGACTTAGCAGACAGAGGCGCTGGACTACCTACCCCTCTCCTTTATCCCCCTTTATCTTTAATCCTCTTTTTCCCCCTGGCAATTTTCCTCCCTTTCTAAAGACTTGGTCTGACGGGGGGCTATATAGGGTGAGCCAGTTGGTGGGAGCTGCGGGTCCCTTGCCTTTTCAAAGTTTTATTGAACAGTACAACCTCTCTCAACGGGATCACTGGACCTACCTCCAGTTACGTCATTTCCTCCAAACAGCCCCGTCTAGTGCCGAGTTTTTCCGTGCGGAGTCTCCGTTTGAGTCCCTCTGCACTCAGCCAGCTTCCCCGACACACGTACTATCTATTCTATATAGATTCCTAGTAGCTCTATCCTTCCCTTCGGAACATTCATTTACACGAGCTTGGGATGGGGAACTTGCTGCTCCCCTTGACACTTCTGATTGGGTTACAATTTTTTTAAAATTACAGTGTTCATTTCTGAACATAAAACCAATTATATAAAAGTGCATATAAAACACATAAAACCAGAGGAAAGGCTCTCTGTACCTAGACCGGAGTGATCTCACTCTCGCCTATCAGCTCTCCCGGGTGAGCTGTTTGAAATGAGGCGGCGCTGGAAACAAAGTGAAATGCAGTTCTGGTCCTGGTCAGAGCGGAGTCCTCTGTATAATAATAGGACGTCCTGGTGGACATAAAGGATCTTTATGAATTTTGGTTAACACATATATAACAGGTATGAAGGGCTCCCTGACCGTCATGAATTATTTCTCTGTATGGGTAATGGTACCTTTATTCATATGGGATTCTAGAATCAGATTCAATTCTTTAATCAATTTATTAATGGGGTCTCCTTTTAATTCACTGTAAGTATACGTATAATTTAATTCTCAAAATGTATGTCTTCTATTCTTCAGTATTTAATATTACTAAACCCCTACCCTTGTCAGCGGGTTTGATGGTAATATGAGGGATATTTTTAAGATTCTGAAGTGCCTCCCTTTCTTTTTTTTGTTAGATTGGGGGGGGGGGGGCTTTAGTGTTTTTTTTTTTT
>WWET01003056.1:41923-61825 GCA_011038615.1 Limnodynastes dumerilii
AAATGACCTTTCTTATGGCGGGAATAAAAGTGGATTTGGGTTTGAAGCGATCAATGAGTGTTGATGCTTCTTCAGTGTCATTGAAAAATCTTTTTGAGGTCAACTTCCTGATAAATCTCTGAAGGTCAACAAATACATCAAACTGGTCACAAGGGTTAGAGGGGGCAAATTTAAGACCTATTTTGAGGACCTTAAATTCATCCTCTGTTAATACGTGAGAGCTTAAATTAAATGCAGTTTGTTGTGACGGGTTAACTTCAGTAAAAATAGGTAGACTCGACCCTAAATGTTTCTTTTTTCTGTTTGATGCTATGTTTGTATTTTGATCGTTTCTTTTTAATAACACCCCGACGTTTACCTCTCTTTGTCTTATATATAGATTTTACCGGTGATTGTTGTCTCTTCACCCCCTTTCTAAAAAAAGGTTGATGATCCTGATCAGAGTTATTATCCAATATCTCAAACTTATTCTGTTGACTAACAGGATATTGGTTATGATCACACATAGGGTAGCAGTGAGATGATTTATACGGCACAACATGCCAGGAGTCATGGGTCTCCTCTTTTCTCGATTATTGTTGGGATCTGGGGGTACAAGCGTTATTGAAAGGGAGAATATCCCTTCTATCATATATAATGCTGTAATGAATGGGATTGTGCTTTCTGCAAAAGGGACAAAGGAAAAGGAGAGCGACAGACAATAGGGACACATGATGAGTTGGGATATGAATGCAGATGATTAGAGAGGCGGGCAACCCTCTCTAAAAGGAAGAAGAAAGGGAAGGAAGAGGAATAAAAGAAGAAGAGTGTGCCATGATGACTGTAAGGACGGAGGGAGTGTGTATGAGTAGTGGGCGAAAAAGGGGTTGCAGTCGAAGATGATGGTGGAGACAAACAGATGGGGTGGGTATCTAACTAAAGAGGAATGACCCCAAAGCGAGGTCGATGTTGAGGCCTTTGGGAGCAGAGGTTTGTAAATTGTATATCTACTTTGTCTCTTCTTTGGCTATCTTTGCCACAAAATCACCTCCTCGCCAGCTTCTTTCTACTTACTTAATGCCTGTAAAGAGTAAATGAGACGGGTCCTTTGTATGCTTCTCCATAAAGTGTACTGGTACACTATGAGTCAGGACTCCCTTTTTAATGTTCCTGACATGTTCAGAGATCCTATCCTTGAGGCATCTGATAGTGCGGCCCACATACGGTAGGCCGCATGGGCACTCCATAAGATAGATCAGGCCTTTGGAATCACAAGTTATTTTTTCTTTTATCTTAAAGACTTCTTTGGTGACACTAGATTTAAATTCGGTGGTAGGTTTAGTACTTCTCATATTCGTGTTATTGCAGGCTGCACACTTAGTGCAATGATAAAAGCCGGCAGTGTTTTCCCCCAACCATGAAGATGGTTTAGGGGAGATGGAATTAGTTGTGCTGGGTGCTATAATGCTTTTCAAATTTCCAGCTTTTTTGTAGATTACTTTCGGTTTGGAGGGAAGGAGGTTTTGGAGAACAGGATCTTTCAGAAGGATGTGCCAATGGCATATTTTCAAAAGTTCTATTGTTGCTGTTGTAATTTGTAATGAAAAGTGTTTGGAGGCCAAACTTTGAGTCTTTAGCATCTTCAACCTTCTCTTTATTTATAAGGAGTGTCTCCCTTTCAACAGTCCTATTTTGGGTGAGGATTTCCTCTACTTCGATGGTGTTTTAGTTTTTTTCTAGAAATCGACATTCAGGTAATGGTCCTGGTCATCATAGTCCTCAAGCTTGGCACAGTTCCTCCTTATTCTCTTAAACTGGCTCTCCGGAATACTTCTCAACCACTTTCTATGGTGGTTAATTGATGCTGGATTCACATCCACTTTTTTGATGTGGGTTTTCGTGATTAGACTGGTTCCATCCACCATGATCTCTAGGTCCAGGAAGACCACTTCATTCCCATAGCAATCCCGCGAACCTGTCTGTAGCACTTACCTCCGAACGAGAAGTAGTTATGATTCAAGATGAATGAAATGGAGTCAATCAGAAAATCCTGTTGCTCCATAGGGAGATTTAAATTAGTGGTAAGTTCCTTACGGATGTGGTCACACCCTGACGTGTGATCAATCACTGTATATAGTGATGTGATGTCACTAGTTACCAGGATGTAATGCTGTTTCCATTCAAAGCTCTCAATTGCTTTTATTGCATCAGTAGTATCTCTTAAGTAGCTGCATTGTTTTGCTACCATGGGCTGTAAATATCTATCTATATATTCCGATAGATTTGTAGTGATACTTCCTATGCCTGATACAATGGGGCGACCGGGAGAGTGTTCAAGGTCTTTATGCACTTTTGGTAAGTAGTAGAAGATTGGAAGTCTTGGGTGGGGGTTCAATATGTAGGCAAATTCCGTCTGTGTAAGAATACCTTTTCTTTTTGCTTCTAGAAGGAGCCCTTTCAATTTCAGATTATACTTGTTGGTAGGGTCTTCCTTGAGTGGTTCATAAGTTGTTGTGTCCCCTATTAGGCGTTCAGCTTCCTTGATGTAATCTATAGCATCCATTACCACAGTGCCCCCTCCCCTCCAGTGCTGCTTTGATTGTTACGTTTTTATCCTGGCTCAATCCTTCATAGCTCTCCTTTCTTTGTTAGTGAGGCTTGTTTTTTTTTATTTCAGTTTTCATTTGAAGAAGATCATCTTCAATCGCTTTTTGAAATGTTTCTAGGAAAGCTCCTTTCATGTGTTGGGGAAAGAATTTTGACTTTCTTTTAAGGTTTGAGTGGACAAAAGTGGTAACTTGTTCTTTCTGACCTTGATCAATCACTTGCTTCTCTTTCTTTTGGGCGTCGTTTTTCCCCCAAAATTTTTTTTAGAGTTAGGTTCCTTCTGAACCTTTGTAAGTCGAGGAAGGTCTCAAATTTGTTCATAGTGCTGCTTGCAGCGAATTTTAATCCATTTTGTTGTTCTTTGTTCAAGACGTTGAAGCTTAAGTTGAAAATGCCACCGGTACTTTTCTCCTGCTTCTAGGGCCTTGACTTCGCATTTCTTCTTCCCCTTTCCTTGTTTTCCTCTTCCTCTGAACTTTGAGTTTTCTTTTTTTTGGGTCCACTTCTTGTTCAAATTCATAGTCAAAGTTGGATGCTCCTTGTGGATCCTCGCCAAGAATCATGGACTTGATGAGTGTGCTTCTTCTTTCTGCTTCCACTCCACTCTGATAGTTTTTTTTCCTGCTAGTTCAGATATACTTGTGGTGGGAGCTTCTTTGTTGTTTGGCACGGCTAGTGGCAACTTGTGGGGGTGTGTCCTGTTGATGATCGTCATTTTGTCCTCTGTTTTGATTCCTGCCTTGTGTTTCGTTGTGTCCTCTATTCCGATCAGTATCATCGTCTTTATTTCTGTTAGTGCTGTTTGACCTTGCATTGTTCTAATGAACCTTAGTTGTTTTCCTTTCCTTGTTAATGCTATATTTGGTCCTATTGCCATTCCCACGCTTGTATCCCATGTTAGCACCCTTTTTAACCGGAGTTGATACCACCTTGTGCCTCTGGGGGTAATTAGTTCTTTTCTGATCCCATCGATATGACTTGGCATGGTGGGGGGATGGCGGGAGTCTTCCAGCTCTTTGTAGTATTTCAAATCTCTCCTCCATTTCTCTAATCAGCTGCATTCATATCCCAACTCATCATGTGTCCCTATTGTCTGCCACTCTCCTGTTCCTTTGTTCCACCCCCCCCCCCCCCCCCCCCCCCCCCCACATTCCACTGACCTCTTCTATATTTATTATATACATAGTGCTGTCCCTTCACCCTGTCTGCAATTCCAACTATAGCCATCTATTATCCTATAAGCAGCTCTATTTATTCTTTATATATTTATATATTTAAATTCGATTTAACCTCCACCATCTGGTTTATTTAATTAGCTTTTTTACAGTTGTTCCTGGCTTATAAATATCTTGTCTTTCTCCTATACCCCTCTTCCAGCAACCACCTCTGCTTTTTAATAATTTTTCCACAAAACCTGTTGCAATTCTGCACAGCGTGTCCAGTTGCCGGTAGCAACAGAAAAACACTCTGCCGATATGAAGATTCATTAATCTAATGTGGAGAAAGTGAGTGAGGGAGTAGATACATGTATTATTACATATGCCTCCCCTTTTTCAACCTCATTAAGGAGAAACACGTCAGAGGAGAGGATCACTTCACAAACGAGAGCTATAATTAGTGAACTTCATAATACCGTCTTCCAGACCACTTTGGAGCTTTTACGTCAAACTGCCCAGCTGATTACCCTGGCCGATTGCTATCGGGTCCTTTGCGGCCGCCGGAGCCGGCGGAAACATACACAATCCTTTCAATAAGGAACCCAGACTATTTTGGAACCCTTACGTTTGAAATATCCAGCTGATTACCCTGGCTGACTGCTGTCGGGTCCCGCTGCGACCGCCAGAGCCGGCGCAAGTTTATACAATCCTTTCCTCATATCAGGATTTTACTGCATTTCTTCCTGGTTTCCATTGGCCTGCATTCCATCACTATGTGCCAGTGGAGTCGAATTTGAACATATTTATATTACCTCACCACATTGCAGAAGGTAACTCTAGGCGTTGGAGCACTCCACCAGCTCATGCTAAACCTTTAGCAAACTTGCATTTAGCCCTAGTGACGTCCGGAACCAACATCGGATCTCCCGTTTCGAGGTGCTACCTACACTTTGATGCTGTTTGAGACACGAGGACTCCTTCTAAATCTGGAAATACTCCGGTACCGTGAGTTACAGTTTTATTCTTCTCATCTCCTGAGAAAGTCTGTTGCATCACATTCATAACTCAGACAGCTTAATTGTAATACCCTTGTTTGGATGTGGACTCACCTTGCTACATCATCATCTGGCCTTGCAGACCCACTACTATCTGTGTACAGGTATCCAGCTTGTCTTCCACGGAAGCATTGATGCTACAGTGGTTCTGGCATTTAGCCCTCGTTTGTGTTTTGGTTCTATTCTAATCAGGTCCACTAACTGGACATCCAGCACCTTGTGATTTTCTATTTCATATGTCTTATATGTTTTAAATTGTTTGTTTACTAATAAATTATTTTTAAGTAATTCCAGATAGCGCTCCCTTTTTCTTTTCTAATTAATCTAATGTAACTTTCAGCTGTTCCGCTGCCATCCATTCACCAAAGGATCCAATACTGGAGCTTTCAATCTCAATTAGCATGCTGATTGAAAACGGAACCCAGTTTCCTTAAGAAGCTTTGATCACAGGAAACATCCACTCTTGAAACGCCTTACCCTGATGAAGCTTGAATGCTATACTAGTGAAACGCGTTGGTAGGTGCCTGGAGAGCTTTGATTACCGACGTTCAGGAGTGTGAGCTAACCGCTGTTATTTTACTAAAGAGACTTACAAATGTCAGACGGGAATCGGGAAACGGCCGCTACAGGGTGCACGATGCTGGCGCTCAACCCCCCTCCCTCCTCTGCACAGCACACAGACCGGACAGTCCTTACCATCATCCAGGTTCTGGTTAGAGCCTTAAAGGAACTTATAGGAACTTTTCCCACAACAACATCTGTGAGGAACCTGGTAACATATATCAGTAATATCAGCCAGTGTCTAACCAGAACTGAAGAATTACAACATTGTTGCTTTATTAACAAAATATTTTTCTATACTGAGTACTGCATGTATCTTATCAATGAAATCTAATGGATTACCCTATCAATTTTTTATGAGTACTTAATAAATATTGCACTTTTTATACATAATGAAATTGTTTGCTTTATGTGGAGCGTGGAAAGCATAACCAAGTTCATTACAGCATTATATTCCTAGAGGAAACCTGGGAGCAGCTTTAATTTAGCTTTCCCAAAAGTTTGCTGTTCCTAGCATCTTACCGACACCACTATTTACTAGAATAAAAAGCAGTGCAAGTGAGCAACCGCCTCTTTCTACACTTCTCTCAGATGTAATTGGTTGTTCTCTATGATGAGTGGGAGTTGGTTCTCTATAGTCTTGAGGTAAAAAGTTCCTAAGTATTGACTCCTGTTACTGTTTCATGGAATATTTCTATTTGTAGTGGGGGCTTGGTTGAGATATGATTGTGGGTAGTGAGTAGACTTGACATTGTTATTATTTTTTATGCTTTTTGTTATTTTTCTTTTGTATATTTCCTTTTAGGCTACTATAGTTGGGGGAGGGGAGGGTTATACTTTGCTTCATTCTGTTCAAAAAATTACTGAATGGGTTCTAGATAAATATTAGGGCTGCTACCCAGAAGAAGGGAATAGGGGGGGAAATATTGTTGCGAATAAATTTACTGTGTTTGTGTTTGATGGTAGATTCTTCACTAGCATAGATCCTAATCAATGCTTCATGTTCTAGTGGTTTTTAGTCATCTAAGTCTTTAAATGGACTGATGAGGGTTTGCATTAGTTCAATTTCATCGCTGACAATATTTAAAGTGTGTCTTCTTTCCTGGACTATAGTCTCCATTAATGTGATTGAATACTGATGTAATATATGATCCCATTTTTTATAAAATTCCTTATCTGTTTGGAAGGCCGCACTTTTTCCCAATTTGAGTCCTATTGGGACTACATCCTCAGCTGTTTACTTTTCAAACACAGCTAACTCCCACCATAATTTCCCTTCTTTGATGATAAGTCTTTCTAATTTGGTCATAGCTGATGCTAAGTCATCTTCCTATTGGTTTTAAGGATTTCATTGAGGCAGAAACCTCTTTGGTTTCTGATGGTTAGCATATTAAATAATAAATAACCAATAAATGAACTAAGATATCAACAGTCAATTTAAAATAGAATAAAAAAGTATAAAAAATGTACACGGGTATAAACCACAAAAGCAGCAAACAATCAGAACTTTAATAGGACAATTGAACAACAGATAAAAGGGAATGAGAACCGACAAATTGCGCTATGAAAAGCTGCACCTTGGTAAAAGACACAGGATCCAAATCCTGAAATTAAACAAATAGCCACAAAAAAAGTCAAAACACCATGAGGGCACTATTCTGGGTTACTACAAGTATTAAAGGGATATTGATAATGAGATATCAAGCTTGAAACATAAAACATAAAAAGTCCAATTTGAAATGATCTGCACAGGGTTAGTACATTTCAGATGAATAGGTATGTGTGTAAGTGCCTGGCTGACCAGCGAGAAGTGCCTGGCTGCCCATCAAGATGTGCCTGTGTCTGGCTGCCCAGCAAGATGCGCCTGTGTCTGGCTTCCCAGCAAGATGCGCCTGGCTTCCCAGCAAGATGCGCCTGGCTTCCTAGCAAGATGTGCCGGGCTGCCCAGGGAGCTCTGCTTGTGCCTGGCTACCCAGTGAGATGTGCCTGTGCCTGGCTGACCAGCAAGATGTGCCTGTCCAGCCCTGCCATCCCAGAGGGGGACTGATCTGTCCAGCTCCAAACTACCATTCTTCCACCTGAAAAACAAAAAAAACCTTGAGGAGTCAAGGAAAGGTAGACCACTTGTAGGAGCACACCAAGTTGGATAACAAAGTAGTAAAGACACATGTATATATGGGATTATAAGAGCAACAACAACTAAAGTATATGATAATAAAACTTAACTTTTAATAAATTAATTAATAAAAGGCGAAAATATAGGCACAATATTAGGGAACAACATTATCTGTATTACAGTGTAGGGAGCGTGTACATTGAAGTGGATATTTTCTCCAATTACCCTTATACTTAATTCCTTACCGCTGTTCTTCTCTATTTATGCCTCACAATATTTGCTACACATTGGCTCTCATGCATGATGTTTAAATGGTTTGATTACTCTGCCTGGGCCCTCCATTAGCAAGTCTTATATGTGTAGTCCTCACTGCCTCCAAATTTGAAATTATTTTACCCCCCGCTGTGATTATTGCAATCATCACATGATTCCTTTCAATTTCTTTACGCATATGTTCACTCCATAATGTGGCATTGTATAGCGGGGTATTGGGCACTCACAGTGTAGGCAAGGGTCAGTTAAACCCCCGTATTTGGGGGTGAAGATCCACCGTGAGGTGGCAGGCACCACATTAGGGCACAAATCCATTGCAATATTTTTTAGTGTAGGGAGTCCTCGCATGTGGAGTGGATATTATTTCCAATAATTTTTGCCATACCAGGCTCCTCACTGTTGTTTTGTGCTGATGGATATGTTATATACTAGATATCAATAGGTTGCCTTATTTCGTTTCACTTTTATATTTTCGCCTTTTATTAATTAATTTATTAAAAGTTAAGTTTTATTATCATATACTTTAGTTGTTGTTGCTCTTATAATCCCATATATACATGTGTCTTTACTACTTTGTTATCCAACTTGGTGTGCTCCTACAAGTGGTCTACCTTTCCTTGACTCCTCAAGGTTTTTTTTTGTTTTTGTGTATGTTACCTATGACCATAATTGGAAGCACCCCCCTTCTATCATAGGGTATACATACATCTGTCTGTGCGGTCTGGTTTCCCTATTTCCCTTCTTCCTTTTAATATCCATTTATTACTTTTGGGGCTTTCTTCTAATAAAACCCCTCTTTCGCTCAGACCAGCACGACACTTCTTTTTCAATCTATCTTGGGTTTTTTGCTAAGAGCTACTTCAATATGTTCAATCTAACTCAAGATCTTCATCAGAGACACCAACAATTATTAACAAGCAGTGAGGTTTTATTTTTGGATACTCAATCTGATACCACCTCACTTAACGATTGGTTTACTCCTTTACAGACATTAAGGAACACGTTGTTCCAGCAAACTAAAACCTGTCTGAACCTGTCTACGTCCAAAAATTATGTTAAACACAAAATGACCCCTAGAGGCCTAAGACCACATATTTTTCCTGCATATGACTGACTCCAGAATTAAAAGCTGAATGGGAGAACATCCTAGAGAATTGTGCTTCAGGCTTGCTTGGAGTATTAATTAAACACGATGAATTACTCTCAGTCCGATTATCACAGGAGATAGATTTAACCTGTGAAGAACTGAGTGAATTTGAATCATCTACTCCCTTCCAGTTAGCCTATACCAAAGTCAAACAAGATGTGGATGACTTTAAAAAATTTATTATAGAAAAGAAGAAACAAAAATTTCTTCGTGATAGGAAGGACTACGCCACTAACAAGGTGTTTGATTGGAAGAAGAAAGGTTTCAATAGGAGACATAATAGGATAAGGAAAGAGGGGTATTCAACATCAGAGGTTGAATCTTCAGAGGGGGATGAACCAGAATCAAGCCATGAACAAACCGTTAAGACTTTTTTAGGATTAGGTCCATCAAAAAACGTCAATACCGGACAAGAAGGGGAAAAAACAAAAAAACAAAAATATCAAAAAAAGAAGAAAGCGAACGAAGGCCAGAGACGGGAGGCATATCCAACGAGGGGACGCCAATAACTACTTTACCCAGTTGTGATAATGAGAAAGATGCCCTACAAATCATCAATTTAAGTGACAAAATCTTATCACCAGATCAAATTACTGTACTTTCTAAAGGCTTGTCTTTTTCACCCGACTCCCACTTTGATCGCTTCCAGTGGGAAAAAGACATACATTTATTTCTACGCAAACTACTTTTACATAAGATGTTCACCAAAAGCAAGGAAAGTGTCAAAACTTTATCCGCTACTAACATAAATGTTAATGAAAACTTGTGTACTGATCTATTTGTTCACCCAGGTTGGGATGAACAAGAATTACAAGCCATTCAAATTCTGGAAGAATTACAAGTTTCTAATTTTCAGGGTATATCTTCTGATATAGTGGAAGACCAGACTTTGAGCGTAGAATTGAAAAAGAAATCTACATTTTTCCCAGATTTCTACACCTGCCCACAGATCCAGGTCTTTTCACGCCTTGTATCCAATGATTTAGATAAACTTCAATCTAGGAGGAGTCAATTCCAATTTAATTCTAATATCACTTCAGAGGAAAGGAAAGCCCTAAACGATATTGCTGGTTGGGATGATATTGTCATCAAGAGCTCCGACTAAGGAGGCAACATTGTTCTATGGCCACGAGACATGTATCATAAGGAAGCCTTACGACAGCTGAACAATAAAGAATGTTACAAGAGGTTACTTTTAGATCCCACCTCGGAGTACCTTATTAGATACTCCAGCCTTATAAATAAGGCAAGACTTGACAACATCATTTCTGATACAAATCATAAATTTCTGACTATACAGAACCCCAGGGTGGCCACTTTCTACATGTTACCTAAGGTACATAAGCATAAATCCGCACCATGGGGCCGCCCTATTGTGTCAGGCAATGGGTGCCTGACGGAACAGGCTAGCATTTTTATTGATAAAAATCTCAGACATTTGGTAACCTCATTACCTTCCCATATACGTGATACAACTGATGTACTTCAAAAACTTTTTGATATGGTGTTGCCTCCACATGCTCTTCTGGTGACCTTAGACGTCGAGGGACTATATACGAGTATTAGTCATGATAAAGGCATGGGAGCCGTCCAATATTATCTGGACCAACAACCACAACACCCTCGACATAAATTTTTACTTGACCTGCTACACTTCGTTTTAACATCGAACTACTTCCTCTTTGGTACTCAATACTATCTTCAACTCCGGGGTACCGCGATGGGGACCACTTGCGCTCCCACGTATGCAAACCTGTATTTAGGTTGGTGGGATCGTGAGGTGGTTTTCACGGAGGAACATGAGAAATTCACGAACCATGTATTATTATGGGTTCGTTTTATTGATGACATCCTCCTCATTTGGACGGGACCACCAAGTCTTTTGGAAGAGTTTGTGAATAATCTTAACACAAACCGTTTGAATCTTAGACTTACTCTCAAATACAGCGAGACCAATATTGAATTTTTGGACTTAATGATTAATGTTAGCCCAGATGGACTTTGGATTTTCCGTAAAGAGACGGCAACTAACAGTTTACTTCTAAGTAGTAGCTTACATCCTAAAGCTACTATTAAAGGCATCCCCAAAGGAGAATATCTCCGTATTAAACGCAATTGTTCCAGTAACACTCTATTTGAGAAAAGGGCCAAGGAATTGAGGGACCGTCTAGTGAAACGGGGTTACAGCCAAAACTATCTTAAAAAAGCTTATCAATGGGCTAAAAGTGAAAACCGGGAGAGTCTTCTTTTCCCAGAACCTGAATCTACACAAACTCCAGAGAATAATAAAAATGATATCCGACTCATAGGCACCTTTTGTAAGGAGTCTAGTCAGATTATACAAATTTTGAACAAACATGTCAATATACTAAAGTCTGATCCTCTCCTTTCTGATTCTATTGGTACCCATATAAAGATGGGTTGGAGACGTGCACCTAATTTGAAAGACCAGTTGGTGAGAAGCCATTTTAGTCTAGGTCACACATCAGGAGGAAAACATCAAGGGCTGTTTCAAATGCGGTTATTGTAATGCTTGTAAAATCATTTCCCACACGAAGAACTTCACGGACAGATATGGCTACATACATCATATTAGAGAGTTTATCAATTGTAACTCCATTGGAATAATCTATTGCCTCACATGCCCGTGCGGTTTAAATTATGTGGGTAAGACCAAACGTAAATTGAAACAGCGCCTTTTGGAACATGTACGCTCAATCAAGAATGCACAGAAAGACCTGGGGGAAGAGAAGGTACTCACCCCGGTCGCTAGGCACTTTTTGACTACACACGAATGCAATCCTGATCTCCTGAAAGCCTTTGGGATGTTAAGAGTCCGTAAGGATCAGAGAGGAGGGGATTGGGATAAGATTTTATTACAACGTGAATGCAGATTAATTTTTCTAATGGATTGTGTCATGCCAAAGGGACTGAATGAACAATTCAGTTACAAAGTCTTTTTATAAATTTACTGTATATTCATAATCTTGAGTTTCTAGTTCATATACTGTGAACTTGCAGACACATCCATTTGTATTATCTGACCCATGAGCACTGATTATCATAATCCTGGTGTTGATTTTGTTAGATGACAGGTACATATTAAGGTTATTTTATATTCTGGTGTTTGATGATTCATATCTTCATGTTTGTTTACTATTGATGGTGTTATCATTGCAATAATAACGGTCTCAGTTTATTTACCGTTATTGGGACTTCTAGATAAAAGGATGCATAGTCCTCTCCCATATATGTGTGTTTCATTTCCTCTTTCCTTTATATGTAAAGTTGTAATTAATCTGTTGGTGGAACCTCTCCTTGCGGCAGGAGACAGACGCGGGTAGTACGGAGGGATGACGTCATGTGTTTACATGCAGTACACACTAGCCATGCGGGAATTGTTACCGCCCTCCTCCCCGCCTTAAACCCGTCCCATATCGTAATTGACAGGTCTCGATCCCATCAGCTGGCGGTGGTTAGACCGGAAGGGGGTGTGTACATCCGTTACTCACCCCTATATCCGAGTCCCACGCCAGCTGATTAGTTGAGCGCTGCATCCCTTGAGAAAGCCTGCTCGGCGAAACGTACTTTGGGGTAAGGGGGAACCGAGGTACACCTCGGTGAACCTGTTGTTTTTATACTGCAACCTTGATTTTTATGTACTATATTCACGTTGTCCTATGTGAGTAGCCTCTGCTACCTCTACCTCAGGGTGCCACACCCCCCGCTTCTATTATCACTGCAGTTACTACATGATTTCTTTGATTATATATACACGTGAACTTGCATGTATTAAGAGCGGGGTTTTGGGCACTTTCAGTGTAGGCAAGGGTCAGTTAAACCCCCTCGTTTGGGGGTGAAGATCCACCGTGAGGTGGCAGGCACAATATTAGGGAACAACATTATCTGTATTACAGTGTAGGGAGCGTGTACATTGAAGTGGATATTTTCTCCAATTACCCTTACCTTTACTGCTGTTCTTCTCTATTTATGCCTCACAATATTTGCTACACATTGGCTCTCATGCATGATGTTTAAATGGTTTGATTACTCTGCCTGGGCCCTCCATTAGCAAGTCTTATATGTGTAGTCCTCACTGCCTCCAAATTTGAAATTATTTTACCCCCCGCTGTTATTATTGCAATCATCACATGATTCCTTTCAATTTCTTTACGCATATGTTCACTCCATAATGTGGCATTGTATAGCGGGGTATTGGGCACTCAGTGTAGGCAAGGGTCAGTTAAACCCCCGTATTTGGGAGTGAAGATCCACCATGAGGTGGCAGGCACCATATTAGGGCACAAATCCATTGCAATATTTTTTAGTGTAGGGAGTCCTCGCATGTGTATTGTGGATATTATTAACAATAATTTTTGCCATACCAGGCTCCTCACTGTTGTTTTGTGCTGATGGATACGTTATATACTAGATATCAATAGGTTGCCTTATTTCGTTTCACTTTTATATTTTCGCCTTTTAATAATTTATTAAAAGTTAAGTTTTATTATCATATACTTTAGTTGTTGTTGCTCTTATAATCCCATATATACATGTGTCTTTACTACTTTGTTATCCAACTTGGTGTGCTCCTACAAGTGGTCTACCTTTTCTTGACTCCTCAAGGTTTTTTTTGTTTTTGTGTATGTTACCGATGACCATAATTGGAAGCACCCCCCTTCTATCATAGGGTGTACTAGAATATTGTAATTTATTCTTTATACATCTGTGCGGTCTGGTTTCCCTATTTCCCTTCTTCCTTTTAATATCCATTCTTCCACCTGGCATGTTTCCTAAAGCAACCTCACTTTCAAGCTACACCAAGCTTCAGATCGTAGTAACCTGTGATCCTCTAGGAAGAAATAAAAAATGTGTGGTCTATGCCTATCATTCTCTGCCGGTGTACTAACACTCAGCGTTACATCGCTGACTCTCCCTGACACTCCCCCTGCCCACAGCGTACTTGCCCTCGCTTACGCTGGCTGAAGGCTACCCTAACTTCAGCCGGCATAAGGAAGGGGCCATACGCTCGCACAGGAGCGTATGGCCGCTTAGCCCGCCCTCCTACCCTCATTTACCTACCTCCCTCCGCCCACCTGCACTAACCTTAACGTAGGGACGCCGGAGGACGTCCCCTCCAGCGTCCCTACGGCACTGCTACGGACGCCCGATCCACGGCGTTGCCGTAGCGACACCGGGCAACATCCGCTCAAAAGCCGATCTAACGCTTACGTCCTAGCGACGGCGGGCGTACCTCTGGATCAGGCCCTTTGACTCCAGAGGTTGTTGAAAAGGACTATTTTGATAGTCCAGGTCTGGACTTGGACTGTCTTTTTCTACTCAGTAGTTCTAGTGAGCATCGGTGGTCAACTTGGAATTCCACATATTCAGTGCTGCATTCCCCAAGGACTCCAGTTCATCAGTTTCACCCCTGTCTTCCCCAAGGACTCCAGTACATCAGTTTCACCCCTGCATTCCCCAAGGAATCCAGTATGTCAGCTTCACCCCTGCCTTCCCCATGGACTCTGGTATTTCTGTTATTTCTCTCATATCCCCACAGACTTTCTGTTACCTATGCTTCCTTCTCATTTATAGACTTCAGTTTAACTGTTATACATTGCTGCAGTTCCAGCATTACCTTCTATCTATAAAGACCTCAGTATCTGCATATCTTTACCACTGTTGATGGAGAGATTTGGAGCTAAGGATGAATTTGTTTTGAAATTACTGGAATTTGTTTTAACGAAAGATTTTTATTTTTAACAATTCCTTCTTTCTCCAGATACGGGGTACAGCTATGGGGGGGCTTGTGCCCCCACTTATGCGAATTTATACCTTGGGTGGTGGGAGGACACAATAGTGTTTTGTGAGGAAAATATCAAATATACCGAATGCATAACCATGTGGTCATGCTATATAAATGACCTTCTCATTATTTGGGAAGGGGAGAAGGAATTGTTAGAAGAATTTATTGATCTCTTGAACATCAATGGTCTCAACCTGAGACTCACCAGGGATATCAATAAACAACAAGTCAATTTCCTCGACTTAAAAATCTTTGTAGGGGCTGACTATAATTTGGAATCGGACATTTATAGGAAACCTACTGCCACCAATACACTCCTGCAAGCCTCCAGCTCTCATTTGCCAGCTACCATTAAGGGAATCCCCATGGGAGAATTTATCAGACTAAGGCGCAACTGCTCAGATAACCTTCTATTTAAAGAGAGATCTAAAGATTTAGCAGAACGCCTTAAAGTCCGTGGATACAGCAACAAAATCATCAAAAAGGCCCAATACAAAGTCAATAAAATGAATAGATTTGCTGAGGCATAAACTTAAGCAGAAGGAGGATTCACAACCAAATTCAATAAGCATTGGAAAGAGATTAGGGACTCCCTGCAAAAACATTGGGGAATCTTGAAATCAGAACCCAAGTTAAGATCTATACTACCTGATAGGGCAATGATGAGCTGGAGGAGGTTGAACAACTTGAGGGATCACTTGGTGAGAAGTCACTTTCAGAATAAAAAGAAAGATCTTATCAGGAAGAAGGGTACATTTGGATGTGGTCAATGTAAGGCTTGTAAATACATGACTAATATGACCACTATACAAGAGAGATTTGGTAGGATATACCATATCAAAGATTACATTGACTGCAACACCATAGGTACCATTTATTGTATCATGTGCCCATGTAACCTACGTTACATTGGGAAGACTCGAAGACCTCTTAAACAGAGGATTCTCAAGCATTGTCGGTAGTGTGAGAAAAGCACACACTGACAAGAATAAACTGAAAAAACTGACATCATCGGCGCAACACTTTTTAAAAGAGCATGAAGCCAATCCTAAGCATATGAAGGCTTTTGGAATTGAAAGTCAATCTGGGTATCAGGGAAGGTTGCCTTTATAAAGAACTTCTGAGGAAAGAAGTTAAGTGGATTTTTGACCTTGGTACTATGAGTTCCGGAGGTCTTAATGAGGAGAATTACTACACGGTGTTCTTGGATTGAATTATATTTTTGTCTATCTAGTTGGGGTGTAGTAATGTACGATTCTGACACTCCTAGACAATTTGATTTTGATATCAACCTGTTTCCCATATATTCTTTATTATGGAGACAAGTACCCTCATAATTTACTGGGTACTACAATAATAGTGGCCATTAGCAGGATTCAACTGTGACTATAATGGAGATAACATAATATATAATATATAAGGCATATCCATTGGGCACTGTGGTGGCTAATATTGGGAGTATATTAATCGACTGTATATCACTCGACTGTATATTATACACAACATTACAATATCATAATTTCACCTGTATATTTTACATTATGTGTTTCACTTGCTCTCTTTTTCTTTTATTTATGTATTACTTCCACCATTGTTATTTTCACTGACACTTATTTCATTATCATAGTCACTTATTGACTAAGTGATTATTATTATGTTTATTACTATCATTATTTTTTTATTATTATTATAGATTATTACTATTTATTATTTTGCTTTATCACTTTGTGATCATCTACATTATTTATTTAGTTATTATTATTTCATTTGTTTATCTTATTTCATTTTACTTATCATGATCATGATCAAAACAATCAAATATAATCACCTACTTTATTTATTTAATAATTATTATTTTACTTGTTTAATCTATTTTATTATACTATTTACTAATTTAATTAATCTTGTATTATTAATCAACATTTATTGTATAATAATATGTATATATATTTAAAATGATTTTTGTCTATCATGATCAAAACAATTAATATAATCATCTACATTATTTAGTAATTATTACTTTGTTTTATTTTATTTTATTTAATTACTAATTAATTTAATTTTGTATTATGATGCAATATTCATTGTATAATATCAATACTATAATATTAGGATCAAAACAATGATCTAAACAACTAAATATAATTACCTGTATTATTTATTTAGTAATCATCACTTCACGTGTTTATTTTATTTGTATTATTTATTAATTTCATTAATCTTGCATTATTAATCAACATTCACTGTACAATATTAATGTTTATATATTTCCAATAATTATAATTTTTGTCTATCATGATTAAAACAATCCAATATAATCACTTACATTATTTATTTAGTCATTATCACTTTATCTGTTTACTTGATCTTATCTAATTATTTTATTTATTTAATTAATTTTGCGCTAATATTAATGTGCACATATGCTTTTAACAATTTTTCACTGTGACTCAATTATTTCGCCTAACACAAGAGAGTTTTCCATTATAATGTTTTATTAATTCATTTTTTATTATTTAATATTGTATAGTATTCATCACACTTGTGGTAATTGATTAATAATTCACTAATGTTAATTAACTAAGGCTAATGTATGTTTTTTGTATTTTATATTCATCATCCCCATGTAGGCCTTTTTTTCTCATTTCTAGCACTGCTATTATGGTTATCAATCCCACAACATATATACATCATGCTGGTTTCTGTATTCTTTATTGCAACTCTTCATAATTATTTCGTACGTTATACAGCTGTTTTATTTATATTCTTTATAATCCTGATAGATGTAGTCTTCGTATCTCCATGTCCTAACATACCCATATTGCGGCACCACAATCTGTAGGCATGCCTGGTCATCATTGATGTATAACTTTCCCTATTGGCTGCAAGGGGGGAGTGTTCTGAGCGCGTTCCACTCATTGGTCTAGTGGTCCTTTAAATATACTTACCCGACAATCAGCTGGTTGATGCCTTGAGAAAGCTCCTTCTCGAGCGAAACGCGCGTTGGCGTTGTCCTTGAGGGAATTGTTAGCTAGATTGCAGTGTGTAATCTGTTATATTCTTACTATACCATTCACACTACTTTATGCCACCCTGCCGTTATTGTTAGGCAGTAGGTGGATTCTTTACCACAGCCTAGGAGTATTTTGTATAATATTTATGATCATTCTCTTTTTTTAAATCACGTGGCTACCCTATGTGATTCACTTAATATGAGAGCTTATATGGTTCATATTGACCATTATTATTAATTTTATTTCAATCAGCTATGAACCCTTGCAGCTTACAGTAGCGTTATATTATATAAAACCCTTGCAGCTCACAGTAGCGTTAGATTTATGAAATTTAGCTCTCTGGAGGGAATTTAACAATTGATTATTTATCTATTCCCTACTGTCAGTCTATTTCCTATTGTTAGTCTCATTGCCTCTTAATATGAGGTTTTTGACATAAGAGATTCTTTGAATTTTCAACACATTGGGTTAGCCGTTAATATTGATATACTTATTCTAAATTAATATTGCTAGTGGTGGAGTATTAATTGTTGTGAAGGTTTTTTTTGAGAACTTTGAATAATTACACTGAGAATCTGCTTCTACCTTATCCATTCCCTCACGTTGTTTTTAATCACTTATATTGTCTTGTCTATAACAATATCCTATTTTACTAATTATTTCGCTGGAATCAGTTGCCAAAGTGTGCTACTTTGTTTGTGACAACTAATTCTATAGCCAACATTAATATTTAATAAACAAACCGTAAAATACACAAATTTTCTTTCTTTTTAATCAAAATATATTAAATTGTGAATTTTAATAAACCAGTTACTGTTTGTTTCAAGGGGCATGTGTGCACCTAAATTAATAGATCCCCTTCTCTTTTCTTTTTTCTCTTTATGTTTAACATTGGGGAAAGGTAGCACCAGAGTTTGTGACTAATAGGTATTAACCAGTGTTAACGATAATAGTTCAATCTTCCTTTAGCCTCTTTCCAATAAATATTCTACTGGGTATTGGCAATTGTCACTTCATTTATGAGTGCGGCATTTAATCTTTAAGCCTATCAAAATATAGACAATAAGAAAAATATATAAAGCAAAACAAGTCCCAACAAATAAGTTTAGATAAAAAGCGGCTTTAAGCGGTCCCAGTGCTTCCAGAACTGTGCTTAAAAATACATGAAAAACCTTATTGTAACACATTAAATTCTTGAAGGCATAATTTGACTTAGTTAACAGACAGCATTTATCCATTACCCTATGAATTAAATGTCGAATGGATGAACTATTAATATTCATAACAGAGGCTCCAAGTTAGGCAATAAATATAAAAACGTCTTCTCCTTTTTGTGGTAAGACTGGGCCTATTTTTTATATAAGTCTACTGCAGTGCATTCCCTTATTGTTGACTAAGAGTGCTGTGAGTTGTAGCACTAATGGGGTTTAAAAAAAAAAGAAGATATTTCGAAGATGTTTTTGAGTTTTGTATGCATCATCTTGATAAATAAATATTTTTTTTTTTAACTCTATAGAGGCGTAAAGAACATCCATTTAGTAGTAGAAAAAAGATTTTTTTAAAGTTAGTAGTTTAACCACATTATCTTAGATATATATTTCCATACAGTAACAAACAATTGTCTTATTTTTACTTCCTATTTCAGAAACATACGGAATACACAAAACACAGGAAATTTGATTGTTTAGGAAACCTTTTATTAAAATTACATAACAATTTTTACATACTGTACTATTGTGGCCTCTCTCTCCCCTGTTACATAGTTACATAGTTGATGAGGTTGAAAAAAGACAACAGTCCATCAAGTTCAACCTATTTTGGATCTCCTGCGATCCCTATCTTTATATTTGAAGTTAATCCATATAAAGCAACCTCAAAACTGTTGCAATCCTAAGATAAATAAATACATACATTTCTTTCTTGCTCCGCTACTGTCCTTTATTTAAATTAGCGGTCCTGGTAACCCTGAATGTCCTTTTCTGCTAAAAATGTATCTAATCCTTTCTTAAACATATCCAGTGAATCTGCCATCACAACCTTTTCTGGCAGTGAATTCCACATCCTGACTGCCCTTACTGTGAAGAACCCTTCCCTGGCAGTGACTCCACATCCTGACTGCCCTAACTGTGAAGAACCCTTTTCTTTGCTGGTTGTGAAACTTCTTTTCCTCTAACCTTAGTGGGTGCC
>WWET01003056.1:64419-75742 GCA_011038615.1 Limnodynastes dumerilii
ATCACCTCTCACCAGCTGGCAGATCCTCAGAGGTCCCCTTGAACACCATGTCCTGATAAAGTGAGGTTGGAGTCCTGGTGTAAAATGTGGGTTATGGGAAAGGACAGTGAGGGGCGTTATCTTAGTGGAGATGGAGGTGAGGAGGCGCGAACGCTTCCACACCCCCAGAGTCGCCCCAATTGTGAGATGGGAGACTGTAGGAATGACAGGAGTCCACGGGAGTGCGGATAAGGGAAGAGGTGCAAGTAAGTTTTCTATTGTAACCCATTGTTTGCTCGGGTTGTTTTTAGTCCAATCTATAATTCTGCTCAAGTGCACTGCATTGTAATACAGGAGCAGATTAGGAAGATTGTGCCCCCCATCCCCTCTCTGTCGATATAGAATCTGATGTTTGAAACGCGGCCTCCTGCCATTCCAAATGAAACATTGAAAGTATGAATGGGCCTCCCTGAAGAAACCCCGGGGAATGTGGATCAGAAGAGTCTGGAATAAGTATAGGAGCTTTGGTAGGACAGACATCTTAATAACGTTAACTCTACCTAACAGATTAAAATGTTTTGACTGCCATTTTAATAAATCGGAGTGGATTTCTTTTAATTTGGGGGCCAAGTTGCGTGAATATAGCTGAGAGAGGTCTCTGGTCAGATACACACCCAGATACTTAATGTAGGTGGGGTGCCATTGGAAAGGGAAAACGGATTGGAGACCCTGGACCACCCGCTCTGGGATAGAAAGGTTCAATGCTGTAGACTTGTTAAAGTTAATTTAAAAATTTGAGAGCTCACCACACGTTGTGAACTCCTTCATCAAATTTGGAAGTGACACCACTGGGTTTGTCAGGGTGGCCAGAAGGTCATCAGCGAAGAGGGCCAGCTTATATTCCTGCTCCCCCAACATCACCCCCGAAACATCTGGATTAAGGCGTATGCCCTGGGCCAGCGCCTCCATGCAGAGCACGAAAATTAAGGGCGACAATGGGCAGCCCTGCCTGGTGCCATTGCGGATATGCAGTGGGGGAGAGAGGATGCCGTTGACCCGGACTCTCGCCCAAGGGGCATGGTATAATGTTAGTATTTTGTCAAGGAGATTCGGGCCCAAGCCTAAGCGTTTAAGAAGTTGTATCATGAAAGTCCAGTCTAACCTATCAAACGCTTTTTCAGCATCGGTTGACAGCAGAAATGTGGGCACCGAGGACAGGGTAGTCGCGTGCATAAGATTAAGGACCTTGGTGGTGTTGTCCTTAGCTTCTCGCCCAGGAACAAAGCCAGCTTGGTCTGGGTGGACCAGTGCAGGGAGCAGGGGATTAAGTCTGGAAGCTATGACTTTTGCCAGCAATTTAACATCTACATTGAGCAACGATATGGGCCTGTAGCTCGCACATTGGGTCGGGTCTTTCCCTTCCTTGGGTATGACCGATATATGTGCCTCATACGCATGCGTGGAAAAGTGGCAAGTGTTTGATATTGCATTAAGGGCTGCTAGCAGGAGGGGGGCTAAAGATTGTTTATACAATTTATAATATGAGACCGTAAAGCAGTCTGGTCCAGGACTTTTCCCTGAAGGGGTGGCCTTAATTGCGGCCTCCAATTCCGCGAGGGTGAATGGTTTTTCTAGGTAGGTACTCTGTTCCGGTGAGAGGGTGGGATACTTAATACGGGACAGGTATTCATTAATGGCTAGTGTACGGTCCATGGTTGTGTGAGTCGAAATGTTATATAGATCCGAGTAGTATTTTTGGAACTCCTCTGCAATACGTGTTGAGGTGTGGTGCAGTGTTCCCTGACGGTCCTTGATTTTTGGAATGAAGGTGAGCGAACGTTGAGTGCGCAGAGCCCGTGCCAGCAGCCTTCCCGGCTTGTTCCCCCACAAGAAGTACTTTTGACGGCACTTGCGAGCAGCATACTTGAGGTTGTTACTCAACACCCGTCGGAGGTTCGCGCGTTTCTTTCAGCTCAAGTAAAGTGGCGGGGGCCAGGGAACACTTATGAGCTGCTTCCAACTCTCCTATCTTGGCTAAGAGCTTATCAATTTGAGCTGACCGCTGTTTTTTCTCCAAAGACGCTAATTGGATAAGCTTCCCCCGAAGGACACACTTATGTGCCTCCCACTGGGTAACAGGCGAGGTGTCAGGGGTGGAGTTGGTGGCCACATATTCGTCTATGGCCTTTTTGATTTGTGGCATATAGACTGGATGCTGTAAAATAAGATCATAAACCCTCCAACGCCGATGACCCCGGGCCACCCCTGGGAGACGAATGGACAGAGACACTGGGGCGTGATCTGACCAGGTAATATGACCAATCTCAGCAGAGATAAGTAAGGTAAGGTGTCTGTGACTTAGAAATAGATAGTCTATCCTGGAGTAAGCTTTACAGGGGTGGGAGTAATATGTAAAGTCCTTGTCATTGGGGTGCAAAATCCTAAAGGTGTCTGCCAGCTGGTGATCGCGTAACAGGCGGCCCAAAGGGGAGTGGCAGTGGAGTCCATCTGGGGGTCCATGTGCCAGTTGAGGTCTCCGCCAAAAACTAAAATTCCTTTCGCAACTGCCTCTATCTCTTTTAGCACCTTGGAGAGAAAGGTGGGCTGACCCTGGTTGGGAGAGTAAACATTAATAAGAGTGAAAAAATGGTCAAAAATTTTCCCCACTACCACTAAACAGCGGCCTGCGAGAATTTCATATGAGATAGCTTCAGAGAACGGCAGACGTTTGGATAAAGTTATCGCCACCCCTTTAGATTTAGACCCCAGGTAATTACTCGTGAAAACATGAGGGAATCCACTATTTTTAAAGGTAGGGGCATTCCCTCCACGAAAGTGGGTCTCTTGGAGAAAGCCTACATCCACTCTATTGGTCTTAAGTGTGTGGAAGATCTGCGAGCGCTTTTCAGGAGTGTTCAGTCCCCGAACATTCAGGGAGAATATGCGTAGAATATCAGCCATGTGGCACACAGAGAGCGGGGGATACGCGGAACAGCTCCTCAGTGTGTGAACCCTTAGAGATGGTCCTTAGGGGGCACAGCCATGAACCAAAGTGAGGAACGGGGGTAGGAAAGAACATGAGGGATACAAAGGGATTGACAGAACAACAAAAAAAAAACGTTATAAACTTTCGTAATGCGTAAGAACATTTGACATATAATGAACTAAAATAGAACACCCCGGGCTAACCGTGGATCTGGATAATCCACAGGCCCATTACAAGATCAGGGGATGGCTCCCCAACCCAGAAACAACCCGGCCCCTCTATAAGAGCCCCTGGTCCTAGGTAGGGATGTACGGGGTACAGCATGAACTTACCCGTCCAGTAATTGGTTTAAGCACAAACATCAGGCAATAAGCCTGTTAAAGAAAAAGTGACCTAATTACGGCTATAACAAGGTAACATAAACATAAGAACCATAAAGAGTTAGAGAGACATAACCGTCTCAATAAAAATGTCATACAAAAGAGGGAAGTGACAGAAAAGTAACCCAAACTATTGAACTTCTTATCCATCCAGGGCCCTCCCCACCCGGGCCAACCTTAATATGTTTAGAGTCTCATTGCCCACTAAGTGGGCAAACAATAACAATAGCAAAGGCCCCGTGAGGGGAGAGGCACAAGTAAGTAAATAAGAGAAAACCTGGATAACGTTCATAACTTCAGCCATGCGGCCCTGAAGATGGAGAGTCAGCTTGGTGGTGTCTACGGCGACGGGATTCTGACCGCTGCCATTGCTCTCTACGTGGAGGCTCAGGAGGGAGCAGGTGGTGAGACATCTGAAGCCACTCGGAGAGGTCGGGGACGGTGATTCCAACCGCTTCGCAGAAGGCAGGAAGATCCTCAGGAGATCGGACTACTGCGGTCATCCCGTTGCGTAGTACAGACAAGCTGAACGGAAATCCCCAGCGGTACTTAATATCCAGGCTGCGCAGGACGTCTGTCAGGGGTTTAAGCAACCGACGTTGTTGGAGGGTGCTCCAGGACAAATCTTGGTATATTTCGATGCGGTGACCTTCAAACTCCAACTGCCTTTGGGTTCTCGCTTTTTGAACAATCTCCTCCTTTTCGGTGTAGTAGTGCAATCTGCATATGATGTCCCTTGGCAACTCTGTACGACCCCCACAGGGCCTCAGGGCACGGTCAAATTGGATAACTTGATTAGGGTCGCGGGCCAGCAATTGATTGAAGATGTCCTCAGGGAGGCCCTTGATCCGGAGATTGTTCCTTCGACCCCGGTTATCTAAGTCGTCCATCCGAGTTGAGATATCTCAAGAGCTTGGAGATGGACCACCTCCGTGAGATTGGTTTGGAAGGAGCCGGTGGATTCCTCCTTCTCCTCGAGGGAGACAAGGCGATGCGTGACGGAGATGAGATCCTCTTTGATTGGATCAATCCTAGAAGTGACCCACTCTTGTAATCGCTGCTCTTGGGCTAGGAAGTCCTGCTTAGTGGGCAGAGTGTCAAAGCGCTGGAGTATGGCATCTAAGCTTTGTTTGTAATCGGACCCGTGACCAGCCGATGATGGACCCACCGGAGAAGAGGGGGAAGAAGCACCTTCATCCATGTCAGAGGGCGCCGAGGACGCGGGGGTGCCAGGGGCCTCCAGGTCAATACCCGGGCCTTGCGGTTTCAAGAGTTCCCTGATGTCACGTTTAGGTGAGTTCTGTAGAAGCCGTCGGCTATCTCTCTTCTGCGCAGGTTTTCTGTCTTTCCCCATGAGAAAGGTGAAGAGAAGTATGATGGTTCTGTAGCAAAGAAGGTCAGCTCACTGGACAGGTAGGTATCATGTTTTCCCCTAAATTAAGAGGTCAAATAGAGGTCATGGCCCAGAATTCGGGAGCATTTCCGGACGGATCCTGAACACCTGCCGCAGGCAACAAATTTGAACGCAGGCAGTAGAAGATGAACTGAACAAGTCTCTGGGGCGTTTCTACTCTTCCAGCTGAGACAGGGGATACAGCAAGTGATTCTTGATCTCTGCTTGACTGGGTATTGTATTAGAGTGAGCTTAGTCCCAGGAGCAAGTTATATGGCCCCAGTGAGGGGGTGGTAATCTTGGTCACAAGGATAGTAGTCAGGGTAACAAGAACAGTGCCTGCTGTAGATCTCCTATACTTCCCCAGGCTATCTCAGTGTGAAGGCAATTGAGAGTAGCAGCCGTGGGCCAGGGGGCAGAGAAGTGAGGGGGTAGCAGGTAACACTGGGTGACCCAGAGGATAGAAGCTTCCCAGGATCTAGGACAGCAGGGTCAGAATCAGTGCTGGGAGTATTGGAGAGGGTAGGTATGCTGAAGGTAGAGAGGCCTGTCCCTTTAAGCAGAGGGGGTGCAGAATGGAGTCTCCTGTGGCTTGTACTCTGTCACCTCCTACTCATCCCCTGCTGTACTATAATAAGGGTGCTGAGTGACTCCAGGGAAGAGGCTTTAGAGTGTAGTCTGCTAATGTCCCCTCCAGCCTCTATATCTATTCAATCCAGGTGCTCCAAGCTCCACATGGCTCCCAAGATGGCGCTCGCCGAGTATCTCACCTCGGCACCTCCGTTGCCGCACCGCTGTGCCAGGGATCCGGATCTGCCCTCACTCAGCCGCAATGGACTTGAAGGGTCCAGCCAGGCAGGGGGAGACACTCCTCCAGAATCCGCAGGGAGGTCCGATGGACGGGTCCGGTCAGGACCTCAGTGACCTCAGGCATCCAGACCGCCTGCAAAGCGGAGCGCATGGTCCAGGTCCAGGTTCCACCAGGGCTTAAGGTACTGGGGACTCGGTGGCGGCAAGGTGAACCCCTGAAGAAGGGGGGAAAACAGTGCGGGTATGCGGGAGCTGATCCGCGGCACGTCTACTCCGCTTCAGTGCTAGGCCACGCCCCTCCTTTTTGCATTTCTTATTACATTCCTTATAGTTATGGAAGGACTCCTCAGTTCCTTCAGATTTAAACAATTTAAATGCATGCTTCTTTTTTTCATTTCATCCCTAACCTTTTTATTTAGCCACATTGGTTTTGACTTGACTCTTTTCTGTTTGCTCTCTATAGGAATGAACTTATGTGTATATGTTTCTAACATAATTTTAAAGATAGCCCACTTTTCTTCTGTATTTTTTTCTTCCAAAACTGCATCCCAGTCTATGTCTTTTATAGACTCCTTTAGCATATTAAAATTAGCTTTTCTAAAATTTAAAGTCCTAGTTAATCCCTTATACTGTTCTGGAAACTAATCTCGAATGTGATCATATTATGATCACTGTTTCCTAAGTGTTCCCTTACTTGAATATTTGATATAACCTCTACATTATTTGTTATTACTAGGTCCAGTATAGACTGCTTCCTAGTTGGTTCCTCTACTATTTGGGACATGTAATGGTCTTTTAGCATGCTCAAAAACCCGTTTCCCCTAACTGTACAACAAGTCTCAGTACTCCAATCAATATCTGGATAATTAAAATCCCCCATAATTAAAACTTGACCTATCTGTGCTGCCTTTTTAATTTGCTGTAGAAGTTGGGCTTCCTCAATTAAACTAATATTTGGTGGTTTATAGCATATCCCTATCAGAAATTTATTTGAACTTACACTGGATATTTTCACTCACAATGCCTCTATATTATCACCAATACCCTCATAGATAACTTCCTGTAAGACACACTTTCTGTTTAGATTTATTGAAACAAGCTACACTATTGGTTGTGTGTTTTTCTCTCCTTTTTGTCTTGAAAACAAGGAAATCATTCCTGGAACTTTGGAAAGGTTGGGTCTCTGGAATAAAAAATAAAGAATGAAAAATGATAAAACTCTGGAAAATAGACAGGATGTAAAAGTTGATTTGAGGAACACTGGATAAGTAAACAATTTTTGCTAGTCAGATTATTGAACTTCATTTGGTGAATGTTGACTATATAAAAGAATTATATGATGTTTGACTTTGTCACCATATACATAGGGGGATAGAAATTGGCACCATTCGATCCAGGCATAAAACTGAAGACACAATACATTGTCCCCAACTTCCAACATAATGCTCTGAATATGTTGGGAACATCATAAGTTGGCTAAATATTACACGATAATGGAACTGATCAAACCAATTTCCCCTACTACCCTGAATGCATCCTATTATCATTATCCATCTTTACTTTCCTGATACATGTATAGATATGTATTTCTTGATACTGTATAAGTTAACGGGTATGTTACAATCATTTTACATCAATGTTTTTTGTCACAGAAAATCGATGGATGCAATAAAATGACTTGCACTGGATGCAAGCAATACTTCTGCTGGTTGTGTATTCGCGCACTCACTAAAGGAAACCCTTACGGCCATTTCAGCGATCCATCTTCGCCATGCTTCAACCAGTATGTATTAATCGTTGCAAGTTGTAGTAGAATGTATCATTCTTATGGCACTAAATTGTTTAATCTCAATGGTGTAATAGGGGTTAATTTTATTTTTTTATAGAATGCTTAAATATAATATAGCATTCCTGTCTAAAAAGAGGCTCTTTGACTATACTGGGTGGCTTGGCTAGGTTTTTGTGGAGGTATTTATAGCATCCAGAAGTACTTTTATTTTATCCATATGACAAAGGGCATATTTAATAAAATATGCTGGGTGCTTAATAGCATATTTAAAACAAAATTGATCTGGAAATCTTTGCTAAAATGTTTTTTTTTAAAATGGGGAGTGGACAGATGTGTAGAAATATTTAAAAATATTATAGTGAGTGGACCATGAGCTAGAGGGCTAGGAAAAGGGGTTATAATGTTAGTGGCAGGGCCATAGTGAGGGATGCACAGGGTTGAGGAAAGAAAGAAAGATTAAGAACTGCTGATATAATCTTCGTATATAAGGTATACATTTTTTGTAGGAACAATGCTGCTGTGTTCTGCCCCTCATTTGCTGGGCCTAAATTAATGGTAAGCAGCAAGTTAAATCCTGTGTCTGCACAGTGTTGCCATTATTCAAAATAAGGGATGCACCTTTTATTTAGGTTATAACTGCAAACAATACATGTACTCAAGGACAGAGACAACCTTGGGGTTGCATCTAGCAACAGAGAGGCATCTGTTGGATATCAAAAACCTAGATTCTGAGTTCTGTAATCGCTACTTTAAGCACATCTGTGATAACTTACATTACTGCATCCATTACAGAAATAAGATATTTTTAGCATAAGTATTGAATGTAAGACTGTGTATAGTTTGCACAGTTATAGTTAACTAATTTATATTACATATTATATCACAAAAGTACTTAATACATTTTTTTATTTAAGAATAAATTAATTTTAATGTCCCACATTTAGCATTTATTAATGTTTACTTTAGTGCATACATTCTAAACATGTATCTCTAAACTGGCAAGTAAAATATGTGGAACAAAAGAGGTCCGGCGCTCCAAACGTACATTAAATAACACTATGTGTCAGCACATAAATAAAAAGGAGGTTTAGTTCACAATATAGCTATATTGGGTTAAGCTCACCTGCCCAGCGTCAAGGCACCTCCTGTAGGTGAGTCCCTATCCATTTGCTATCTATATGTGTACACAGGAGGTCTCTGAGGAGACATTACTTGCATTTGAATAGCCTGCAGCGGCCATGTATATATACACTTGCACATATTTAAGTAAAATATGTGCATTTGTATAATCATTAGCATAATGTTCATTTGGTCCCTAAAAATGATGGAATGACAAGCGTTCCTTACATATTTGAGTGACAAATAAGTGACAGTAAAAAAAGGTTTTAGCAATTTTCTGTTATAGTAATTTGTAAATTCTGAAAGCCAGCAGCTAGCAAACCTTTCCCTTACATAGGATTTCCTTTCTATATTTATTTCCAGATTGTTTAATGACACACCTATGGATGAAGATATGTTTGGCGAGCATGAAGAAGATTGATTCATCACTTTTATTGTAGCTTCTGCTAAAAGTTCCTTAATATGCAGATGATGACTAAAACTTAAATCCTGTTGGTTTCTTTATATCAATCTGCCCTTACAGCTGTTTTGTTTGTGCAGTCTTGCAGTAGAAGACTTAGGGAAAAACACATATTTCTAGAATTAACCATAAAGTGGTTTCCTTTTAGTTTAATTTTGCTGAACATTTACGATTCTGACAGCCTAACTTAAAGGCAGTTTATTGCAAGAGCATTTCCCTTTAAAATAAGGCCTGAAATATTGCTAATATTAAAGTTTTTTTTTAAAGAACTTATTAAGCATAATAGTGCCTTGTTTTTGGGATTATTTTAAGTAAAATAGATACACTGATTGTAATATCCTCCTTCCTTTACAAAGTTCTTTACATCTACTGCCACGTATAGTAACTTAGACTGCCTAGGAGACTCACATGATATAAAATGGGAGATATGCTTTGAGTAGAAAGGAGTCAAAGCTATTCATTCTGGTTCTGTAATCAGCAAAGAGCAAATTCCTTAGGACAGACAAGTACTTTAGTTATTTTTCTTTTTCTACTGCTAACTGCTGCTGGTCTTATCAGAGTAACGTTTGAGGGCCCATAGAGTGGCATGAACATCACTAACTGCCAGAATATACAGGTAAGGTGTATGTCAAAAGTTATTTTCAATTATAGTCAAACCTGATTACCAGTATATGTTTATTTATATTTTGACTGACAAATCAAAGTTATAACATTTAACTGTCTGGATAAAAGAATATGTGAAAAAAAAAAAAAAGCAGCATCATTTTATATTTTGATTCACATACACAAATTATGTAGGCTGTTTCTCGACATGGAAATCTCTGTTATTTGTAGGGAGAAATACTTGAGCTTTTAGAGAAAAAAGAGTAGTTTTTGTTCTTATTAGATATTGATCTTGTTTGAATATTCAGTTTATGAATTTCAGTTTTTTGTTTAAGGTTTCATTTTCAGAAAGTAATAAAACTACCTTTAATTATGAACAAATGATTTCTGGTCTTATTTAACTAACTTTCTTCCATCTTTCACTGAGTAATAGTAAATACATACAAAGAAGAGAAAGTAGAATCAGTGAGACAGTTACACAGTTTTTTAACACATTTTATTTAATTGCCATCATTTTTTCTCCTGCGTATGTGCACTCATTTGTCCTACCCAATCAAACCACCTTCTGATCCATCCAGTCTTAAGAGAATGACACCCTTTCACCCTGTGTCAAAGAAGCTGGGTTGCTACTGCAAATGGGAATTCTTATAGTTTAATATACAGTATAGGTTTTTCCACTGCACACCTATACAGACTTCCATACGTCCACAATTTCCATATGCTTAAGTTGTTTAAAAGTGGTAGTGGTTACATGGCAAATGTACAGTTGCCTGGATAGTGCAGCCCAGCAATTAAGTATTCCTTTGCTTTTTTTGCTTGGAGATCTGAATCTGCCCTAGTGTCTCAGTATAATGAACATCGAAGGAGAAATTACATAAAAATAACAGAAAATTAGCTATAGTCATCCAGGCTATTTCAATAGCAAGACAACAATCATCAGGTTAACAAAATTAAGTATACTACTTATCCACCGTCTTCCCCTTTTTAAAATGATTATGCTTTTGAGTGTTACTAAAATAGGAGCGTATTCTAAGATTGCAGCACCAGCGAGGATGTATCCATTAGGCAACAGCTTGATTCTACTTTCTGTAAGCTTTTATCAAGAAACTTGCAATGGCAACCCACCCCTGCAGTTTGGAAAACTGACTTTTAGATTGCTTGCATTCCCTATAAATTTACGTCGCTCAAAGCTTACACAAATCACAAAAGCTTCTATGGATAAGTCTGGATTTGTTCCATTATTGCCTGCTTGACAACACAAATACCTCCTGCTGTCATCCTATTATGTTTTACACTTCTATCCAGCAACTATATAATCAGTTGCGTAGCAGCAGTGTCCCTACCAATATACACTTCATAAAGGCTTTTTTAGACGTGGCAATATTTCACACTTGTGAAGAAGAAGCAGTTAATAAAAGCCAATTATAAACATTCAATACAGCATAGTAGATAATGGAGGATATTCAGGGGCACACACATGCGCTGCTCCAAATGGGGCTGGACACAAAATATGGGGCATTATGTAAATATGCGGTCAGGGCTGCTATGGTCACCTTTGAGGGACCCCTGGGGGCAAAAAAAGGGAAGATGCCTCTATATAATTTCCAATCCTCCTGTGGTGGAGTGGGTAGGATAATTATTGATAAAAGAATTTCACCCAGTGCCGCTGAGCAACAATAGTTTCAAAGTAATTATAATACTGATGGTAAGTATAAGAATATATATATATATATATATATATATATATATACATACATATATATAAACCATCTATAATATGTATGTATATATATACCATGTATGT
>WWET01003056.1:76480-87457 GCA_011038615.1 Limnodynastes dumerilii
CAGGGGGAGTCAAATTAATTGTATTCTTTGCATGCAGGGATATATCTTTGAATTGCTTACTGCACACAGATACTGACCAGCTTTACTATCACACTGTTATTTAGACTTGGGATAGGAAACATCACCTCTCATCTCTAATACTGTTTGCAACAGATGAAATATGACTCCCCTGCAATCAACATGGTTTACCCCAGGAGTAACTAATTTCAAGCACTTACTTAAGTCTGGATCCAGCCCAATGTGAGCTTCATGTTAGTTGTTAGTAGTTTTGCGAATCCATGTGTACTTATTTCCTTCTTATCTGTGAATCAGGCCCCAAGTTTGCAACCTGTCCCTTTGACTTGGGAGCTCTGGGAGTTGGGGGATCACAATGTATTAATCTCCCGGGATAAGGTCATGTATAAAACACTTACCAGCCCAACAGAAGTCTGCTCGATAGTTCCCAGATGGACTGCGATACCTTCTTGACAGTTCAACGCTTGAAGAGGATGCCTGCTGGACACTTTTGGAACTTAATGCGACATGGGCAGGGGAGTATTATTGTAAATGTTATTTTAATGCTAGTTTTAGGGTTAAGGTTAGGATACTATTAGGAAACAGATAGGGTTAAGCTACGGTGAGAGGAGGGTTAA
Organism: Limnodynastes dumerilii; assembly: GCA_011038615.1. NCBI lineage: Eukaryota > Metazoa > Chordata > Amphibia > Anura > Limnodynastidae > Limnodynastes > Limnodynastes dumerilii. The sequence goes on from WWET01003056.1 coordinate 77,113, forward strand.
GATTAAGCAGCAGTAAGATGATAGTTAAGGTTAGACTGCAGCGAGGGGAGGGTTGAGGTTAGGCAGCGATAAGGGGAAGGTTAAGGTTAGGGTGCAGTGACAGGAGGGTTAAGGTTAGGCTGCGGTAGTGTAGGGTTAGGGTATTGTTAGTGTTTTGTCAGACTTTTTTCTATTGACAACACTAAGGTCAGTGTAATAACTGTAGACCTTAGTATATTAACCCTGTCAAGTACATTTTGTAGACATTCATACACTGTCAACCTATGTAGTGGATGAATGTTGCAAAAATAACTTTTGGGCCTGATTCAGAGATGCGATTTTATCGCTACTTAGGTGCGTATATTTAGGATCTTAGAAAATTTGCATCAATGCGCATGCGTAGTAATAGTGCAACGCCGTCTACATAGAGGTTAGGATCTTAAATTCGCTAAGAGCGGAGCTGTGAATCGATCACAAGCACTTAAGATCTTAAGTGCTGCGGAAGTTTAAGATCTTCCCTTAAGATCTCAAATGACAGCGCAGAGTTAGGGTTGCTCAATGGTGGTCTTACTTTAAGATCCGCCGCTGTTCGCAAGGGGAGTGACTATTTAAACAGTGGACTGTAACCTGCTAAGATCTGAACTTAGTTGCGTATATTTGCGATCTTTTCGCAGTCGCATCTCTGAAATCACCCCCTAAGTGTTCTGACTGTTAAATCAGCATGCTTATTAAATATCTATAGTATTGTAAATGAAATATGGTAACACGTCAAATATTATGTTAATGAAAATATTTCCAGTGGCAGGATCAGGGGAAATGTTTAACCTTCACAACTCCTGGTATATAGTGTTTCCTGTACTATGTGTGTTATATCCTAATGATGAATTATACAAACATTTTATGACATATTATTGCAATATATGTTTATATTATTAATATGGGTAACAACTTTTTTACTCTAGAGCTAAATAAAATTCTAAACATTAAAAAATTATACTGTGGCAGTTATGATAAATGTCAATTGCAAATACTCAGCTGTTCATTGAGGTTGTCCAATTCCAATTGATTGACTCCCACATTCCTCAGATAAGCAGATATGCTCAAACATCTACTTCGACTGATGAAGCATTAAAAATGTATATTATAATTTGAATTCAGGGGTAGAGACTGGCTTCATATAATGAATCAATGTGGCTGTATTTTGTCTGTGCAGTTATCCTTCCATGTTTCTTACCATGTACCATGTTTGTAGTTTTATTTTTCCGTATGCCAAAATTTCATATTTTTTAACCTGTCAAAATATGTAATTTAAACACTATGGTACATACATATAATCAGTGTTTTTCTGGTTTCTGAATGGGGGAAGTACTTAGTACTCAGTACCAGCTAGGTCATTATCTTGTACAGGACTGCTTTTTGTTCTGGCAATAATGTAGCGCACCTAAGGCACTATACTGGGGCATATTATGACTCAGTATCTGAGCAACCACCATTTGGGAAAATATTTTCATAGTTGATGAGGTTGAAAAAAGATACATATGCAGTGCTTTGTATAAAAGTGTTCCACTGTGGTACATATGCCCCACATGTACTACAGTGAAACACTTTTATACAAAGCACTGCATATGTATCTTTTTTCAACCTCATCAACTATGAAAATATTTTCCCAAATGGTGGTTGCTCAGATCAATTTATAGGTTAATGTAGGCAGGGGTAACCTGCTTTAACAGAACCAAAACGAAAGAAAATGCCTCAGTAACACTGCCATTAACAAATAACTAATTATACCATGTAAAATAAAATAGCGAAATGTTTTTTACACACATTTGCAAGCATGGCATTTGCAAATGTGTGTAACATGCATTTCTGCATTTTATTTTACAGATAGAATTATATAATTAGTTACTAGTTAATGGCAGTGTTGCTGAGACATTTCTTTCAATTGTTTATGTGAAACTGATTACATCAGCCTTAATTTACCTGTTTTCATTACCCTATAAACTTATTTGGAAGCTTCTTAAGGGGTGCCTCCAGGGTGGGTGTGGGTCTGTAGTAAGAACGGCCCTTTTCTCCCAGCCAGTTCCAAACTGCCTCTTAAATCAATTGCTTCTGCCTCGTCGAGGAGAAGCAATCAATCAGCCCCAGAATCGATGATGCAGCAGCGAATGGTATTTAACTAACCCTTATCCTAATCCTTACCCTAACCCACCCCTTTCATTACCCTAAACCTCTCTTTCCTACAGCCTAATCTTAGGACCCCTCTCCCTGCAGCCTGACCTTAAGACTCCTTAAGCCTAAGCTTAGCCTAAGACTCCCCAGTAATACTCACATGTCCAGTGCGAAGGGTCTGGGGTGGCAGTGTTTGAATTAATGAATGGGTAAGTAGGCTGAAAAATAATATCTATAAAAAAGGTACAACACCCCCTTATTACGGCACTCCCTCTCCTCTCTGCAGCAGTCAGGCGATAGGGGTTAAACCACTACCCCCAAAAACGTTTTAAGTAGTCTACAAACCAGTAGGTACAAAAAATACAACAATATTACAATGTATCAACTTTTAGACAGCGCTAAGAATGTTTTTAGAGTTCAGAATAATTGTTCTCAATAATCAGTTCCTAAATAATTCTTGATTTACTTCCAAACAGGGGTATTTATTTTTCTCTCTGTAATGTGTATATGTGAACAAAAGGAAAGATTCAATGGTGCAGCACCCTCACTATTATATAGCCAATATAATTGGGAAAAGGTTGCACTCACTCTCTCCTCTTGCCTCTAATGCTGTGTATATCGTACGTTCAGTGATCTTCAAATATTCCCTCTCCTTTTCTTCCTCCAAACGTATAGGATAAAAATAGAAAATAGTGCAAAAATAAAATAATGATTACATTTTAATTTACAGAACTAATCATAGGGTTGCATAATGATCAATAGCCTATTCTGGTCCATAATTTACACCTTGTTTAACCACGTTAGGGAGCACACATTTCTACTAAAGTAAATTTCCTGCATAGATTGTTTAGGAAAATATGATGAGTTAAAAGCATGAATTCCTCTTGGAAATCTGTGCTGCGAACATCCTGTTGTCAGTGTCCTGCCCCCGCTTCACGTATACCTGGGGTCTGTATGGAGCTCGACAGGCAGCTAAACGCCCTCCTACTAATCAATAAATGAGACTGGATAGAAGTCTGTAGCTTTATTAATCGGTCGTAGGAATAGGGTGAAACTGAGGAACAAACGAGATTGTACATACAACTAGACTATAACAGTACATACATACAATATGAACAGTACATAGCAGTGTAAACACAGTATAGAACCATAAAGACTGACCATGTGGCCAGGCCGAACTATACAACTGCACAGTGTAAAATGTTACAGTTCTATTTAATAGAGTCCAAACTGTCCCTAATAGTGTCCTGTGGCTCGTAATAGCCAGAAATACAAAATTATCCACCTGCTTACCAGCTATGCTCCAACAAAGGAAATGGAATAGAAAGCACAAGTCCTCTCTCTGAGCAAACATGTAGGAAACTGCCTTCCTACTTCCCAGGCCGCCTTTCACTTCCTCTTGGGCGGGAAAGGTAAAATATTAACACTGGGGAACTTACCAACATTGGCCACTAGATGGCACCTAAAGCAATAGTTATTAAATTATATAACATGCATTACATTCTATAGCAGAAATATTAACATATATTTCTTAGCTCTATGCCAGGGGCAGCACAGTCAGTATGAGGCATTAATATGAAGTTCCAAGCTATAAGGAGTTTTCTAATCTTATTTTTAAATATTATAAGTTACCTATGGTTTATGTCCAAAGTGCTCATTTCATATAATATATAGCAAATATATCATGCAAATACCATAACATATGTAAAATAAGTAAATCAGATCTCTGCATATAGGTGGAATTAGCATAAGAATGCAAAGGTAAATTATGCTTTCTAAAGGTTGCAGACCCTCCAACCTGACCCCTTCCACTAGGTACATGATACTCTGTTCTTTCTTATTAACAAAGGTTGCTACTATATTAACTTACAGTTGGACTGGAGTATTTTGTAACTAATGGAATGGGTCATGCTGGAGGTTCTGACGTTGTCCAATTAATCTTTTGAAAGTACCTGATATGAACGTCTGAACAGTGTGTACAGTGCATTTTGCATAAGATGTCACATCTTAACTGTATATTGTAATAGATGGACAGCAAATCAGATACAATATATCTTCTTTATATTTGTGATTGCAGCATCTTTCCCCTGAGGTTTCAGACAGTATACGTTCAGTAGGGGAAGCACTGAAGCATACCCTCCAACATAACCCATAAGAACAAAATACTCTGCTCCTCAGTTTTCAACTGTCTGTAACCTCCTTTGTTGAAAAAGCAAATCGTTTTTCAAATATCAGTTAATTCATTTAAACCGGGCGAGTGACAGTTAGAAGACTATGAGCGGAATTTTTGTACCTAATGGAATGGGTCATGCTGTAGGGTCTACTCAATTATCTTTTATATTTGCAGCTTTATCAACGTCACACACCTCTTTAGTATTCCATAATAGTTTAACATAAGTCATATTTGTAAAGCTGGCCACACACAGTGTAATTATTGTAATCGGTGTGAGAGGTTCATTCATTATTTTTTCTTTATTCAGCTAGCCAATAGGCTAACTATATGGGTTTCCTGTCAAGATTGACAGGAGGCCCAGCCAATCAGAGCAAGACTAAAACCAGCCAATGCTCTAACTGCATAGGTCTCATGCAAAGATTATTTCTCCCGGTTTTTGCATTGAGTAGTGCTGATTATCAGGACTATAAGGGTCAACTGCTGCACACACGAAGCTTGTCAAGAAAACAATTACAACTTTATACCATAGGAGGATTTTAACTTAAGATATAATGATATTTTATCAATACAGTGCATTGTCACTAAAGTGAGAACAGATTAAAAAAAAATGTATAACAATAGCGAAGGTCACAAATACATGCAAGGGAAAACTCTCAAATGAAGTGTATGGCTATAGTGAGATGAGGGACGGAACCGATCTCTGCTGACTAAGCGCGGCCCCGAATCACGTGACTGGCAATCATGACTGAACATGACGCTTAGACGATAGCAAAACACGGCTAAAGTTCAGAGCTGCTAGGTGCTGGAGTTCCTTTTGCTTTACGCCATTGTAAGTAATGGTCTGTGGCTACATTCTTTATTGTATTTACACATATGAAAAACCTATCTACCTACGCATGCTTGCTAATCTTATATGAAAGGAATTATAGGGGGCCATTTTAGTGTTAGTGTTATTCTGTTTGCATAAAGCTACTTGGATCACCATGTTCTATAGAAAGTTTTTGTTTTCATGCAGATTAGGTTGTGGTTGTCACAGTAAAACAATGTTAAATAATAACGGCATATGAGTTTTATTTTACCTTTATGTCTAACAATAACTTGTCCCATTCCTTTTAAATGCCTGCTTTATTAGAGAGAGAGAGATTATTCACATGTACATGTTGACAAACGGCAATATATATTCTCGGCTCGGATATAGTTTTTTTTATATTACAAGTGGATAGGTGTGTATGTGTGTGTGTTTATATGTGTGTATATATATATATATATTATTCACATGGTTGACAAACGGCAATATATATTCTCGGCTCGGATATAGTTTTTTTTATATTACAAGTGGATAGGTGTGTATGTGTGTGTTGTGTGAAGGGGTTAAATATATAAACAGCAGCTCATTTACAGCCAGTAATAGAGAAAGTACATGACACAGATTTCCCACTGTTCAAACTGCATGTGACCTATCCAGAGTTCCAACACTAGCAACTCTGGATAACATGTGCACTCATGCAGGTGGATGCCTACAGGCCAGGGTCAGATTAACAATGGGGCTAATGGGACTACAGTCCCAGGCCTTCATCTGAAAATAGGCCCCACACTGAAGAACTACAGGGCCTCCTACTGCAGGGAGAATGTCAGAGACATAGGGCCATATTCACAGATCAGTTGGTTAAAGGTACGTAATTATATGCACGTACGTTGCAAGGCAACACCCATGACACTCCCCTCACACGGACGGGTTATCGGTGACTTACGCCTCCTTATCTCTACGTGTGCATTTATGTGCGTATAATACATACGTACGTGCGTATGTAACTAACCACGCCCTCAAATGGTCATTTAAATGCCTCCCCCAAACAATTTCACGTAACTTTGTCCGCACGGATTTTAACCACGCCCCTCCGCACGTATGTCCCCAAGTGCGAATCACACGTACGTGCCTAATGGACTTCCGTGCGTAAATTCAACGTAAATAGCGTAAATAAAGATACTACACATGCGCAGTTACTCCGATCCTAAACATACGCACAGAACTCAGCACAAAAACGTATCTGTGAATATGCCCCAAATAGTGCGGGCCCTTAATAATTTTTAGCCCCAGGCCCACATGCCTCTCAATTTGGCCCTGATACAGGCCAAGGCCGTGAGGTGTAATGCAGCTGCCTATACAACTCTGCATGTTTCAAATTGATATTATTATTTTATATCACAATAAAAGAAATCTCCTAAGAAATAAAATCAGTATTTCAAAAAAAATGCCTAAGCAAAATGTGCAGCAAAACCATGCTATTCAGGCTTAAAAAATCATGTAATATATGACCAGAAGTATCAAGAACCCCTAACAGTTCAGGTTCAGGAGTGTTCATTACTGATTGTTATATAGGTAGCACTCATTATATAACTAGTTCTGGGAGACCTGGAAAACATAGACTGTTAGGGTACATGAGGACCAAGGCCCTGATCCAGAGCATGCCCAGATCGGGAGTGCGCACAGAAAGATGGGCGCAAGTGTACTCATCCGTCTGCCTGCGCATCCTACTGCCCTGCGCCTGTGCAATTGTGAGTTCCACGATATTTAGATGAGAAAAGGGGCGTTTTTCTCATGTAAATACTGCGTGCAGAGATGTTTGGTGGCTGCTTAACGAGCTCTACGCTTACACCAGGTGTAAGGAGCAGCTCACTGAAGCTGCAAAAAATAAATGTCCTGCTTGCAGGAATGAGTTTGCGATGTGTCAACGTGTGTACGTTTGGGCATTTTTTGGACATTTTTATTGGTGGCACTATACTGTATTATTTATAATATGGGGACATTTATATGGCGCTGCGGGCCCTGGTTGGCAGGGCATGCTGGTACTTGTGGTTCTCAAAGTGACAGCATGCTCTAGCATCCATGGGCATGCTGATGCTTGTAGTTCTACAAGCATCGGCATGACCTGTTGGGGCACAAGATAGGGCAGAGTTAAAAATCTGCACCTCTCATAGGGGCGGATTTTTAATTAACGCTATCGGTAAAAAAACTGCGTATTTTTAACGCTAAAAAATAATTGAATAGCAAAAAAAAATATTGCCTGTAATTTTAAAAAAATTGTGTTAAAAATATGCCGGCGAAGGATTTTTTGGTAATTGAATCGGGCCCAGAGTGTGCGTTTACACAACACACAAAAGTGAGTGTCCCAATGGGTTCTTCTCCTATCTCTCGGACCGCTCCTTCTTCCCTACCACTTCACGTTGGTGTTCCCCAGGGCTCAGTTTTTGGTCCCCTTATGTTCTCGCTTCCATTATGTTCTCGCTTTACACCTCCCCTCTGGGTGACATCATCAGTTGCCTTAACCTTCGCTACTACCTTGACAACACTTAAATCTATCTCTCCTTCCCTGACTTCTCCCCCCCTCTCCTGTTCAAAGCATCAGATTGGTCAGTACCATCTCCTTGTGGATGTCCCAGCGCTTTTTCAACATTTACATGGACAAAACTAAAATCGTAGTCTTGCCTCTCTACACCTACTATCTCCATTACTATCAGCAACTACACAATCTCCTTCTCCACCCAAGCCCCCTGTCTGGGCATCATCGTCGACTTCTCACTCCCCCCCCCATCTGAACCCTCACTCTCCTCTAATTCACACCAGACCTTTCTTAACCACAGATACCACTAAAATGGCCATGAACTCTCTTGCTATCTCCTGTCTCGACTACTGCAACATTCTTCTCTACGGCCTCACTCTGATCTGCCTTACAATCTATTTTTAATGTTGCAGCCTGACTCCTCTTCCTCTCCAGATGCACTGCCTCTACACTGGCTTTCCTGTCCCTTTCAGAATACTTTTCAAGCCCCTCACCACAACTTAGAAGGTTCTCTCCTTCTCCAACACACCCTACATCTCCTCCCTTATCTCCATCCACACTCCTGCCCAACCCCGAAGCTCAGCTGGTGACTGCCGCCTTAACTGCAACCGCTCCCTCAAAACCCACTTATTTAGACTAGCCAATGCTTCCTCCACCTAAGCTTTCCTGCCCTCCCCTTCTTCATCACTCTGTTTCCTGTTTGTTCACCCTTCTGTTACTTGTTTTACGTATGTAACTATTATATTTGTATGGCACTGTGGATACTGTGTGGCGGCTTATAAACATTAATAATAATCCTTCTAATAGTTTGTGAAACCATTGACTTGTAAACATGGCTGTCCTGTACCTCTCCTGTCTCAATCTAAGTGATTATATGGAGTTCTTATACACCTGATTGCTTATGGAATGATCCCAAGGGAGGGGCTGTTGCATGTTGTAATTGATTTTTTTGGTCACCTAAAACATTTAAATTATCATTGTATCAATAATTAATCTTTGAACTTGTTATAAAATAGATTTAAAATAAAAAGTATTATCGCTTAATAAAACTGCAGAAAGCTTATTTAAAAGGTATTGAGGGATACATTTCTTGTCATTTTTTTATACTATATTTATTGTAAACTATAATTATGTTTTAGATAAAAATGAAGTTAATCATTCTGGATGATTATGATCAGGCCAGTGAGTGGGCTGCAAAGTATATTCGAAATTGCATCATCCATTTTAATCCCAGTGCAAAAAAATACTTTACTTTGGGACTGCCAACAGGTATGTTTGATTTATTTATTAACAGGTTTTTATAGCACCAACAGATTACATAGTGCTTTAACGGACAGACTGAGAAGTAAGAGGATCCTGCCTGCAAGCTTACACTCCTATAGGACATTGATGACTCAAGGGCAATTCCTATCTGTCACACAATGGATCAGTCAGCTTGTAAGGTAAAAGTGCTCAGTATGATCCAGTCACACAGCAGTGTTAGCACGACTGAGGGTAATTTTAACATAAAAGAAAAGTTTTTTTACTCATGTAACAGAAAGTAGAGCCCTATAGCAAAGTAGTTGTAAATAGAGAAGACAACTATTAAGCAGCAGTTTGTGCAAGTTTGTAAGCTTATCTAACCAGATTAGTTTTAAGGGAGCTATTGAAAGTTTGTAGAGGATATTCTTAATGGGCTTGGAAGGTTGTTCCAGAGAGTGGGTGCAACCCAGGAGATATCCTGGGAATTTGTTTTGTGTAAAGGAGAGCTGTATGTCCTTTGATATTCTGAGAAAGCAAGCTGGATTATACAGTATCTTGAGATCAATGAGGATATGTATATTGGTGCAGAATTTTTGATGGCTTTGTAAGTTAGCAAAAAGTATTTTATATTTGATTCTGTAGCGTATGTAGTAGTACAGTCTGCCAGAGATTGACAAAGAAGAGAGTTTTTCAAGGAAATTTATTCTAGCTGTTACATGCAATATAGACTGTAGGGGGGTAAGTTTATGTGGGAGACCGTTAAGTAGAGCATCACAATAATCAATGCTGAAGCTGATTAGTGCATAAATGAGATTTATTTGCAGTGTCTTGTGTTAGATATTTGCGTATTCTGAAAATATTTTTTAGATGTGTGTAATAGGATTTAGAAACAGATGTATGTGGGAAACAAAGGACAGTTCAAAGTCAAGGATGACACCAAAAATTTGAGCTTTATGAGTAGGGATTTTTTCCGTGTTGTCAACAGTAATAGCCCAGGTGGGCAACTTCTATTGGCAGCTGGATATCTTATAAATTCTGTTTTTAAAATGATGGGAGGACATCCAAGATGCAATGTCGGAGAGACATTCAGTTTCATGGGTCATCACAGAGATAGTAAGAGATCCGGAGTGGATAGATAGATTTGTGTATCATCTGCATACATACAGATGTGACTGATATCCACATTACTTTATTAGTTGTCCAAGGCAATTGGTATAGATAAGAGAAGAGCAATGCACCCAATGCAGCAGTATTTGCTACTGTGTTACTAGAAATACAATGGGGGGAAATAAATTGCAATGCGTGGTGCACATATCCGTAAAGGAACTAAGGGAATGTTGCAAGTGGGCAATGACATCTTGGCTTATCTGCACTGCATGTTGCTATAAATACACCCCATTATATCTCTTTTCTTTGACCACGAAAAAAAAAAAATGCATTC
>WWET01003056.1:87498-100924 GCA_011038615.1 Limnodynastes dumerilii
GGAAATAATCTAAGCTAGACTCATCCATGTGCTGCCTTTCCAACTTGAAAACTATGCAGAACTTGGACTTTCACATGAACTGAGCAGAATAACCCTTACCAGTTAGCAGTTATAACATATGATCATTTTTCTTCCTCTTAACAGGTAGCACACCACTAGGATGCTACAAAAAGCTCATAGAATACCATAAAAACGGAGATCTTTCCTTTAAATATGTAAAAACCATCAATATGGACGAGTATGTAGGTGAGTTAGCAATACAAGTTAATTGTGGGTATCACATGCTAAAGTTGGCTCTAATGTGTTTTTATAGTTTCTTTTTTCCTTAAAAGGCAGGACAGGAAGTTTCTTAGGAGCTCCGTCTTCATAAATGGGGTGTTGAAACAAGGCTGTTCTCAGAGGTGAATGGAACCTGACTTCAACAATTTTGGACAGAGCACATGCAGTTTGAACAGCGTGTCTAAGCTTTCGCTGTGCAAAAACTTTGTTTCAGCCCATTTTCTGAGACCTATAGCCATCATCTTTAAATATTTGAAATTTTTATATTTTATTCCAAACTGTGACGGTTGATAAAAGCCACATGGCCCCAGTTGTTTATTTAAAACTATACTGACCTTAGACCCTATTTACCCTCAATTTAGTTTGAAATTTATGATATCCTTATATTTATCCCAAGCATGTTTAAACTGTTCTACTGTGTTAGCCTCAACCACCTCAGATGGGAAGCTATTCCACTTATCTATCACCCTTTCAGTGAAGTCATTTTTTCACACATTTCCTCTGAATCTACCACCCTCCAGTTTATATTCATGCCCTCATGTTCTATTACACCTCTTCCTTTGCAACCTCTACCACCCTCCTCTAGCCGGTCACAACCTTTGATATATTTGAAAGCTGCTATCATATCCCAATCTCCTCTTCTATGTTCACATCTATACATGTTTAGTTCCTCTAGCCTTTCTTGGTATGTTTTGTTACACATGCCATGGACCATTTTAGTTGCTCTCCGTTGCCCAGTCTTTAATGTATTTATGTCTTTCTGGAGATATGGCCTTCAGAACTGAACAAAGTATTCTAGATGAGGTCGTGCCAACGATCTATAAAGGGGCAGGCATCACTACTTCTCTCTTTCTGCTACAAATTCCTCTCCCTATGCAACCAATCATTTGACTTGCCTTTCTCATTGTTACATTGCTTGGTTACCTTTGTCACGTGAAATAATGACTTCTAGATCCCTTCCCTTCTCAGTAGTTTTTAATGTAGTGCCGTTAATGATATATTGAACTGTTTGGTTTTTGTGCCCTAAGTGCATGATTTAGCATTTTTTGGCATTAAACTGCAGTTGCCACACTCTTGACCATTCCTCCAGTCTACCTAGATCATCCCTCATTTTGTGTACCCCTCCTGGCGTGTGTACCCTGTTACATATCTTTGTGTCATCTGCAAAAATACATATTTTTCCCTCAATGCCACAGGCAATATCACCTATTAAAATATTAAATAGCGCTGGTCCAAGTACAGAACCCTGGTGTACTCCACTGGTTACCTTACCATCCCCAGAAGAGATTCCATTTACTACAACCCTTTGTTGTCTATCCTGTAACCAAGATTGTATCCATGCAACTAGCTTTAAGTCCAACCCTGAAGTTTCCAGCTTATTTAACAGTCTGCAATGTGTCACAGTGTCAAAAGCCTTTCTAAAATCTAGATAAGCTATGTCTACAGCTCCCCCTTTATCTTATACTTTAGTGACCTAGTAAAAAAATAAAAATGTTCAAAAAATTTAAATTTGTTTGACATGATTTTCCCCCAGTGAATCCATGCTGCTTGGGATTCTGTAAATTACTGGATTTAAGATACTGTACAATTTGTTCCTTTTATCAGTTTCCATCAATTTATGCAGAGGGACAACATTTGCTTTTTTTCCAGTCCTCTGGAATTACCCCAGTTATTAGAGAGCGGTTGAATAATTCAGTCCATGGTTTTGCCAACACCCCTTTAAGAATCTTCAGTATCCTCGGATGTATACAATCTGGTCTCATTGATTTGTCCAATTTCACCTTTGAAAGTTCTTTTAATACCTGCTCCTCAGTGCACTTGGTAGTAATTGCCCCCATTGTATTAATAGCCTTCCCAATTAAATGTGGTCCCTTCTTATCTCTTTCTTTAGTGAATATTGAACAGAAATACTTGTTAAGATGATCTGCCATAGCCCTTTAACCCTCAACAAGAATCCCACTCTCTGTTTTGAGCCTTACTATACTCTCTAGTTTTTCGCTTTTCATTTATATACCTAAAAAAGCTTTTGTCCCCTTTTTGTACCAAGTAGGCCATTTTTTCCTTAGTTTGTGCCTTTGCTGCCCTGATAACCTTTTTAGTCTCCTTCTGCTTTGCAAAATACTCCTCGCTGTACCCATCATTATTTTGAGTTTGCTTATAATTTCAAAAGGACTTTTTTTTTTTTAGCGTTCACTATAGCTGCTACCTCTTTTGTAAACCACATTGGCTTTCTTTTTCTGGGGTTTTTCCTAACCTTTCTTATACAAAGGTCTGTTGCTGTTAATGCATTTTTTTTATTTCCCCACTGCTGTACTCCTTTCATGTGCCTCAGAATCACTTACACATATACCCAATTTCCACAAATTCCACCTTCCTAAACTCTAGCACCCTAGGTTTTCACTCACACTTACTTCTGGGATTCTGTCACCATTTGTAAGTACCAAATCTAAGATGACCTCTTTGCGAGTGGCCTCTCTTACCAGTTGCTTAAGGGACACTTCCTGTAATGAATTTACAATGTCCCCACTTCTAGTGGAGCTTGCTGAAGACTCACCCCAGTTTACATCAGCTAGATTAAAATCTCCCATGATTATTACCTCTCCTTTTAATGCCATTTTAGCAGTGTCTTGCAATAGGACATCGTCCATTTCCTCCTCTTGTCCTAGTGGCCTATATATCACTCAAAAGAAAGGAGAAACAAGAATGGAAAATCAAGGGTTGCATTTACTTCCCATAAGAATAAGGACAGTTATATATCAAATTAAAAAAATACATCTTTATTAATACACTTTAAAAAAGGATCACTGTCCTATAATAATAATAATTATCAAATCAGGACAATTATAATGTGTAAGGTAGTAGGAAAGGTTACCACAACAAGGTAATAATGTACAGAGATATATACTCCCCAATCTGGGAGGTGCTACACAAATAGCTGCTAAATCACAATAAAAGAAAAACTTTGCAGCGCATAGAAGCAATGCAAAAGGAGCACAGCTATTTATAGTGTGCATCTCATAAAATTACCAGACACAATAAGTATAGAATATCTAAAATATATAATAGTAGAGTAATAGCGCTAAGGTACTGAGAGATAGATCGGTGGTATAGTGTAGTCCTTAAGACAATGTTTAAATACTGTCCGGTAAGGAATAGGTATTTCCTGAAGATCAGGTATCTTACAGTTCGTTGTTTGGGATATACCCGAAGTCTTAGCAGGGATATTCGAAGAATTCTAATGCAGGAGGGAGAGAGGATCACTCGATAGTAGATTTCACCTCCCGTACTCGTCCTATGCTGTTGTCCGGCCACGTGTGTGTAGGAACGCGGTTACTTTGGTGACCGCCGGCGTCTGTATGCAGTCAGATCTCGTTCCCGTGTACTTCCGGGTGCGTTCCACCGAGATCCAGCACGGAGTAGAAGAAAGAGAACAAAAGCACTATATAGTGCAATTCAATTTTATTATGAGCAATAAGTGAAGATCAAATATACCCACAAGACCATATAGGTATAAGAGCATGTAAAAGCAGATAATACTGCAAACAATAGTCCAAGGATGGGAGAACGAATCTTACAAGCACGATCTCGCTATGCACCTACCAACGCGTTTCGTTGTATATGCGTGTATTGTTCAATCATGTTCGGTGCTATTATGAATTTAATATGCTGTGGTTGTGTTTATGATTCATTCGTTTGCCTTGTATAACATATTTCTAATATGGTTGATGCCTTGAGTAAGCTTATTTCTCGAGCAAAACACGTGTCAGCGTTTTTTCTGTGTGGAATCTTTACTTTGAACCATTAAATATTTTACAATCTAGGCACCCTTGGTGATATCTATCTGAGCCTAGGTTGGCTTTAATAAAAAATGCTGTGGAGAACGGTATAATAAAAGGATATTTATTAAATACTCATATAAAAAAATATATATATATAACTTGAAATTGATATTCCAATAAAACATATAATTATAACAGTAATAAAAGGACCGTGGCAGGAATAGTTACACCACTATAACCCAAATGTCTGTACTCCTAATTAATTACCGGTTCAAAGGTACATTTCTCTGGGTGGCCAAACCAGAGAATGAGTATTAATATTGTAGTTGGTATTACCTTTGCAGATGAAACAATATGTTCTTTTACCCGATATGGGAGATCCTTTACGGTGGGGGATAGAGACCGTTTAGCAGCTTATTCTTCTAATGTTAGGTTAAGTACCTTTTTTGCAGGCTTCTTTCCCTTCTCACTGTAGGTTAGCAAATAATACAAGTAGAGTCTCGTTCTGTTATTTCCTCCTAATGGAGAACCTGATTGTTGATTCAGGTCTCCAATTGCTCCGTCTGTCTCCGTAACAAAGGTAAAAAATCTGGTGTGGAAGATCCTATACAGTGGAGGATAGGGACCGTTAGCAGCTAGTTCTCCTGATGTGGGGAAAAAAACTTTTTCCAAGCTTCTTTCCCTTTTTCAGTATAAGTCAGCATGCGATGCAGGTATAATCTTGTCCCATTAGTACCTCCTGAAGGGCAAATTAGTTGCTGGTTTTAGGTCTCCACCCACTCAATCCGTCTCCATAAGAGTATTTGGTATATATGAATTACTAAACTTTGTTGTTTCACATTAGAAAAGAGTTTATAAAACTGAGGAGAACGGTATATGAATGTTTATTGATATCAATGATCCCAGTACTATGCCTTTAAAATGAGAACCTAATTAAGGCACACCTGTTAAACCCTATAAATACTGAGACCTTATGAACATACTTTTTGCTTGAAAAAGTCCCCAGTTGCGGGACGAAACGCGTCGCAAGACCGTAGGCACGTGAACTTTGCACCACAACCCGCTTATTATATTTACTGGAGTCTACAAACATCTGTTTTAATATTGTTATACCGACGGGGATTACCTGCACCGAAAGAGAGGAGGATTCCTATTTCCTTTCCCACTCTTATGGAGACGGATTGAGTGGGTGGAGACCTAAAACCAGCAACTAATTTGCCCTTCAGGAGGTACTAATGGGACAAGATTATACCTGCATCGCATGCTGACTGATACTGAAAAAGGGAAAGAAGCTTGGAAAAAGTTTTTTTCCCCACATCAGGAGAACTAGCTGCTAACGGTCCCTATCCTCCACTGTATAGGATCTTCCACACCAGATTCCTTACCTTTGTTACGGAGACAGACGGAGCAATTGGAGACCTGAATCAACAATCAGGTTCTCCATTAGGAGGAAATAACAGAACGAGACTCTACTTGTATTATTTGCTAACCTACAGTGAGAAGGGAAAGAAGCCTGCAAAAAAGGTACTTAACCTAACATTAGAAGAATAAGCTGCTAAACGGTCTCTATCCCCCACCGTAAAGGATCTCCCATATCGGGTAAAAGAACATATTGTTTCATCTGCAAAGGTAATACCAACTACAATATTAATACTCATTCTCTGGTTTGGCCACCCAGAGAAATGTACCTTTGAACCGGTAATTAATTAGGAGTACAGACATTTGGGTTATAGTGGTGTAACTATTCCTGCCACGGTCCTTTTATTACTGTTATAATTATATGTTTTATTGGAATATCAAATTCAAGATATATATATATATTTTTTTATATGAGTATTTAATAAATATCCTTTTATTATACCGTTCTCCACAGCATTTTTTATTAAAGCCAACCTAGGCTCAGATAGATTGCTAATACAATATTTATTTATTTATTTATTTATTTTTAAGCGCTGTACTTTCTAGTTTTTGTTTTGCATTATACAATGGGAGTGGTGACACACCACTTCATACAGCTGCTAATCATTAGCGCCATTTGTCCTTCTTTTCTTTTTACCCTTGGTGATATATTAATTGCTTTAATACAGTTGAACGTTATTCTTTTCATGTCTCCTCCTTGTTTGAAGGTAGATTAGTTCAGTATAGGGCTTTTAGAAGCACTTGTGATTGCAGTGCCTTTCTATGAGGGAGTGCTTTCCTATATTTTTGTATTGGAGGTAGATTATGAGATCTCTCTTGTATGAGGGCTCATATTCAGTGTATAGTTCCCCTTCTTTTTGGGGCACACTCTTCCATTCTGATATTATCCGATTTATACCATTTATTTCTTGATGGGTGGGGATTATGGAAATTATTTATAAAAATATTCAAGGAACATAAATTTTCCCCGACTAGTGTTTATATTTATTTGTGAATAATTATTCATAATCCAAAATTATAACTCCTTATCACATTCAGTGTGCTTACAAACAAATATTTTTTCTTTAAAAGGTATAATTGGAGAAGTATATTTATTTAATATATGGTTTTAAGTTTCTAAACTTTTCTATACATCATATAGCTGCCTGAGATTTGGTCAATCAGACTTGATTGATATTTTGCAAGACCACAGTCTCTCTATCCAGATAATTTGATATTGACTTTATATTCTTAATACTAACAGTTTGAATAAGATTTGGCTGACCTCTAATATATTCTCTTACAGTCATTATACAGTGCATCTGCAAAGTATTCACAGCGCTTCACTTTTTCCACATTTTGTTGTTACAGCCTTATTCCAAAATGTAATAAAAATAATTTTTTTCTCAAAATTCTACACACAATACCCTATAATCACAACATGAAAAAGTTTTTGGTAAATTTTTGCAAATTTATTAAATATCAAAAAACCAAGAACTTATGTACATAAGTATTCACAGCCTTTGCTCAATACTTTGTTGATACACCTTTGGCAGCAATTACAGCCTCAAGTCTTTTTGAATATGATGCCACAAGCTTGGCACCCCTATCTTTGGGCGGTTTCGCCCATTCCCCTTTGCAGCACCTCTCAAGCTCCATCAGGTTGGATGGAAAGCTTCAGTGCATAGCCATTTTCAGATCTCTCCAGAGATGTTCAATCGGATTCAAGTCTGGGCTCTGGCTGGGCCACTCAAGGACATTCAGAGTTGTCCTGAAGCCACTCCTTTGATCTCTTGGCTGTGTGCTTAGCGTCGTTGCCCTGCTGAAAGATGAACCGCCGCCCCAGTCTGAGGTCGAGTGCTCTGCAGCAGGTTTTCATTCAGGATATCTCTGTAAATTGCTGCATTCATTTTTCCCTCTATCCTGACTAATCTCCCAGTTTCCTCCAAACATAATGCCTGGCATTCACATCAAAGAGTTCAATCTTTGTCTCATCAGACCAGAGAATTTTGTTTCTCATGGTCTGAGAGTCCTTCAGGTGCATTTGGCAAACTCCAGACGGGCTGCAATGTGATTTTTACTATGGAGCGGCTTCTGTCTGGACACTCTACCATACAGGCCAGATTGGTGGATTGCTGCAGAGATGGTTGTCCTTCTCTTCACAGTGGAATGCTGTATCTCTGACAGAGTGACCATCAGGTTCTTGATCACCTCCCTGACTAGAGCCATTCTCCCCCGATCGCTCAGTTTAGACAGCTGGCCAGTTCTAGGAAGAGTCCTGGTTGTTCCGAACTTCTTCCATTTACGTATGATGAAGGCCACTGAACTTATTGGGACCTTCAAAGCAGCAGATATTTTTCTGTACCCTTCCCCAGATTTGTGCCTCAAGACAATCCTGTTTCGGAGGTCTACAGACAATTCCTTTGACTTCATGCTTGGTTTGTGCTCTGACATGCACTGTCAAGTGTGGTACCTTATATAGACAGGTGTGTGCCTTTTCAAATCATGTCCAAACTACAGAATTTACCACAGGTGGGCTCCAATTAAGCTGTAGGAACATCTCAAGGATGATCAGTGGAAACAGGATGTACCTGAGCTCGATTTTGAGCTTCATGGCAAAGGCTGTGAATACTTATGTACATGTGATTTTAATAAATTTAGCAAAAATCTCCCAAAAACTTTCTTTACGTTGTCATGGGATATTGTTTGTAGAATTTGAGGGACAAAATGAATTTATTCCATTTTAGAATAAGGCTGTAACATAACAAAATGTGGAAAAAGTGAAGCGTTGTGAATACTTTCCGGATGAACTGTAAATTGATGTGTTTTAGGTTTAATGATAATGGGATAGCGGCCGTTTATTTCTGACTCTCAGCTTTTTCAAAACTTCCTTATAATAATTCTGGTTAACTGTTGTGCCTTCTGGAACCCATTCTGCCACACGTTCAAGGTCACTACGTATGCGGTTATAACCATAACTTTTTATCTTTAAAATAAGATGTTACATACATCTGCAGATATATGATAAGCCACAAGCCACTTACAAGGCCACAATTACCAGCAATCTGTTCTTACTTTTGACTTGCTTCTGGTGCTCTACCGTTAATAGTAAACAAGTTATTTCCGTGAAATACCTATCATGTGTCAGCACTGTCCGTCATCAGCAATGAGCGCTGCTTTGGGGACCCAGGGACGTTTTGAGAATGAAGCGCTATATGGATAAAACACAGTGACTAAGGCTAAAGACCTATAGGGACTTGCTGTATGTGAAATATAGAGAAATATGTAATTAACAGGGGTGAGGAGGATATTATAGCCTGAGAAAAGGCAAGAAGGGGGAAAGGAAAAAGACTATGCCTCTCTGATGAGGGATGCTTGTGTATAAACTTGTCAAGTCAACTGTACACGTTAGGGTTTTATCTGTTATGTGCTTTATTTCTGCTAAAAGTAGTAGCAGATGGGTGGTATCTTTTAAAAAATTATTTTGTTGTTGAACAAGTGGCTGGGGAAAAAAATCAAGAAATTTTGAAATGGGTTGTAAAAGCGAATCCCGTGCTGAGATAATGGGATGTCCAGGGGGGTTATTGATGTCCTTATGAATTTTGGGAACTGTGTAAATAATTGGAATTTTGGGAAAAGTAACTCTCAATGCTTCATGTACATGTGGTGGAATCATCTTTTGGTCCTCTGCTTTTATAAGGATTTGGAGTTGGATCCTGCATTAGGGGTTCATACACTTCCCTGTCATTAAGTTGTTGTTGTATTTCTTTGCAGTAGTCTAATGTGTGTGATTTGTATGGCCGCTTTTTTTGTACTGTCATCCAGAAGTCTCAAGAAAATCTTAATTCATGCGTTGTGGCTCTGTGGATCATAGGTGGAAATTGACTTGAATTTGTTATACTGGCTTACGGTGCTTATGTCTTTTATCAGTTTTTGATCAAAGCGTTCCTTCAGTCTTAAAGACCTTCCAAACCAATGTTTGTCTTTTTCCATTGAAATTCATTATAGTAATTGGTGGATATAAAAGCGAACCCTTTGTTAAGTACCTCCTTCTCTGCCAATGTTAGGGTATGTGTGGAAAGATTATACACTAATTTTTCCGGTTCCGTGTTCTTTTTTTCTTTGGCTGTAGCCCCCTCTCCTGATGGGCCTAGGCCTCTTTGTCCAGGAGGGCCTTACTTTACTTCGGTTGGTGGTTTGTCTAAAAAAAAAACCCCTTTGAGAACTGGAAGGACGATCAATATCGCTGTCAGAGGTGTTGAAGTCACTGGATAGTTCTATGGTGGATCTGTTAAGATTGGATCTGGATCTGTAGGTTTTACGTCATATGGGGCAGGTTTCTGTTCCCGAAAACCATTTGTACACACGGTTTTCCGCGTAGTCATTCTGGACTTTTGTTAGTTTTTCTCTATTGAATTTTGTCAAGTCTGCTGTAAATTTAGTCATTTGCTGCTGCAGTTTTTGTGGCCAAATTTGTGTAGTGTCCTGCTCCAAGATGACTTTGTGTTGTTTCTCTAAGGACTCCAGTTTGTCTTCCATCTTTTTTTACCTCATTGTCTGCTTCCTCTATCACAAGGAGCATGTGCTCAAAGGAGGTTTTATTTAGGATTGCCACCCACCTTTTACAAAATTCTAGATTGAAACGTCCTATTATTGACATTGGCTATGCGGAAACCTCTAGGAATTAGTTTGTCCCTGTAATATTCCATGTGATGTCTGTTTTAGTTTAAGCCAGTCCCAGAACAGTTCATTAGGTCCCATAGGGCTGAAATTATCCAGAGGTTCATGAACAAAAAGGATTGCCTCAGATTCTGCTTCAGAAATGGCGAGTGTATCTCCTAATGGTAGATTTATTTGTGCCATGCCTGGCTCTGTTTTTTTGAGTCATTGTTTCTCCTGACTCATAAATATCTTATTGTTGCTAAAGTTGTTTGTTTTATCTTTTCTAGTGTAGGAAGATACTTTGTATAAAAGAGAGAGAGGTGCTCAATGGTTAAGGATTACATCCAAAGTACAGAAAAATGGTACAAAATTACTAGCACTCTGTTCTTACTTTTGACTTAGTTCTGGTGCTCTACTGTTAATAGTAAACAAGGTTTTTCTGTGGAAAGGAGGCACTCTGAAGACTGTGTAATCTTTTTAAGCCAGCGCTGTAATTATTCTTGCGTTATTTATTTAATTATATTTTACATAGAAAGGAACAGACGTTTCAATCGCTGTTTTGCAATTTTCATCAGGGTTTAGAGTCGGCAGAAGAAGATAGATGAAGAGAAAGGAACAGGAAGAGGTATTTATAGGTAGGAGATAAGATAGTAATTAGACAGAACTCACCTACACACACCGCACGTGCATTACTACCGGCATATGTATCTGTGTGTTTAGAGAGGTTGGTTTACTTCCAATATGAAGTATACAGAAAAGATTACTAACATGAAACTTTTAGAACTAAATCTTGTATTACTGTATTGTTTTGTCTGAATAATAGTGCAGATTGTTTTTCTAAAATTGTCTAGAATTAACCATGGTGCGCTGTCAAAATTAATGGTCCAGTTTTAAAGCAAATATTATATCCCAAAGAAGCCATATTTCATAACAATATTAATAATACATTAATAATTTTTAGTGGTAGTTATGTAACGCTATGATATATCTCCTGTACTATACTTGTTAATAAACTTCAGTATGCATTTTCTTACTTCATATACAAACTAGAAAAACATAAAAGCTGTTTATAGAGGATCTTACTATTTTTATTTTTGCTGAATGTCATTATTAATGGGTGGGATTCAGACTTAAGTGCTTGAAATTAGTTACTCCTGAGCTAAACCATGTTGATTGCGGGGGGAAGTTATGTTAATTGTATTCTTTGCATACAGGGATATATCGTTGAATTGCTTACTGCACACAGATACTGACCAGCTTTACTATCACACTGTTATTAAGACTTGGGATAGGAAACCTCACCTCTCAATTCTAATACTATTTGCAACATATGAAATATGACTTCCCTGCAATCAACATGATTTAGCCCAGGAGTAACTAATTTCAAGTACTTAAGTCTGGAAGCAACCCAATATTTCTAAAATGAAAAGGTTTAACATATATAAAGGAATGTATAATAGTTTTCTGATTTTCAGGACTCCCTAAAGAACACCCAGAGAGCTACCACTCCTTTATGTGGAATAAATTTTTTAAGCATATAGATATATGTACAAAGAACACACACATTCTAGATGGAAACGCTCCAGATCTTCAGGCTGAATGTGATATGTTTGAGGAAAAGATTAAGTCTGCTGGTGGAATTGAACTGTTTGTCGGTGGTGAGCTAATACATTTATTATTTTGTACACTAATTTTAAATCTAAACAAGCGTTATATAGTATGTGGAATTCTGCACTTGTACTTGAGGGTGTGGGTCGCCGCTGCAAACGGTCCTTTTTCAAAAGAGCTGTTCTCCCCCCAGTCAGTTCCGAACTTTAACCCCCAACCCTTACCCTAACCCTCCCCTTTTCAAAGCCTAACCCTAAGACTCCCTTTCTATTTCTCTAACCCTCCCTTCCCTGCTGCCTAACCCTGGATCTTTGGGACACCACCACCATTTTCTTTCAAAGCTGTTGTGTGTGAGTGTGAGCATACATTATATTATATAGTGATTATAAGACCAAGGGTGGCATCAGAGGAAGACTAGATCTCAAGATTGTGAAAGAGGAGGCAGTTCTTTACAATTTTAAACAGTACTTCAACCTCTGCCGCATTACAGTCTCATTACCTAACACACACACACTCACGGTGGGGTGGGAGCAGAGCTTGAACAGGGAGGAGCTTATTTGTCATGTTTTTGGGCTCCAAAATGTTGAAAGATATGCTAATATACCCAATAATGTATATACCCATATATCCAATAATTACACATATTGGAAACCCCCCTTTCAAAATCCTGCATTTGCCACTGTAATACAGCCACATAAGAGGATGGGTTAATACCTGTGATATTGAATCTGCACAATAGCAACCAGCTATAAATATCTACGTTCCCAGGTTTTAAAATCCCTTGATTTAATCTGATGGAGATGAGTTTGGGGGTGGTTGGGTGCGCAAAAATGATTTAGCATCAGCTGGTTCTAAAAAAAAATGCGGACGCCCATTTTCCAAAATCCGGAGCTTTGCCGGGTACAAAAGAGCAAATTTGTGGTTCTGACTGCAAGGTACGACAAACATCCGAGAATTCTTTCCTTTTCTTTAGAGACCAAAATTGAAAAATCCTGAAAAATAAGGATTCTGCTCCCCTCTATTTGCAGTGGAGGAGATTTGCGGTATGCCAGCAGCAGGTTTTCTCTCACGCGATAGTCTAAGAATTTGACTCTTACTGGGTGGGGCTTAAGCTCAATTCCTGATCTGCTCAGCCCAATTCTATGTGCTCATTCTATCTGAAGTGGCCCATTGGGCAGGAGAATACCCAGGGCAGTTGGTATTCCAACTGTAAGGCACTCCATCAATTTGTCACCCAAAAAAGATTCAGAAAGACCCACAAAATGCAGGTTGTTCTGGTAGTATTTGGTTGCTAATGTGCAGCTGCTAAATAAATCTAACTGAATTGAGTCTGCCCAAATGGCACCACAGGAAGGAAACCGAAAACTGAATACAATGCTATCAAAACTGTGTCATAAGGAAACATAGAAACATAGAAAGTGACGGCAGATAAGAGCCACATGGCCCATCTAGTCTGCCCATTTGTTTATTGAAAACTATACTGACCCTAGACCCTATTTACCCTCAATTGGGGTTACAATTTAGGATACCCTTATATTTAACCCAAGCATGTTTAAATTGTTCTACTGTACTGGCATCAACCACCTCAGATGGGAGAATATTCCACTTATCTATCACCCTTTCAGTGAAGTAATTTTTCC
Source organism: Limnodynastes dumerilii (assembly GCA_011038615.1). NCBI lineage: Eukaryota > Metazoa > Chordata > Amphibia > Anura > Limnodynastidae > Limnodynastes > Limnodynastes dumerilii. The sequence continues at coordinate 100,865 of WWET01003056.1, forward strand.
GCACATTTCCTTTGAATCTACCACCCTCCAGTTTATATTCATGCCCTCGTGTTCTATTAC
>WWET01003056.1:116583-135080 GCA_011038615.1 Limnodynastes dumerilii
TTTTAAATTGTGGTGATTTTTGAATTTTTCAAACAAACATACACAGTACAAACAATTCCCATCCCACCCACCCACTTATTTCCCCAAGGTATCCCAAGAGAAATACAGAATTAATACAATGTTATGTATACATACACAACTGGTCAGGAGTGAATTGAATAAGAAAAACCATTATACAATACATTGCACTGCAGAGTCGTATCTTATACTATACATTCATAAAACTAAACAGTACTATCATCAAGGCTATGTAAAAACTTCCACACCCACCTAGAACCTCCCTCCAACTACAATCGCTCTCAGGGTGGATCCTCCATAGTATCAAGTGAGTTATTTAAGTACAGTGCCAAAGGGAGAGTCATGCCATCGGGACCAGATCTTGTGAAACACAGGCAGAGTTTTCCACTTGGTGTGCACAAATTTCTCGTGGTTCATGGTGCAGTTTACCAGTGCCACCCAGTTTGGAAAAGCAGGGGGGTCCGTCGCCATCCAGGCCCTCCCCACTATAACCAGGGCCAATGACGTAAGAATCAGGACATATTTAAATATAGTACCAGAAACTTTCTCCTCCATATCTATGCCAAAAAGGAATACTTTTGGATTCAGATCGGAACTCCCAGGAACCGTGCTGACAACACACCTCCACACCTCTTCATAGAACCTCTGAATCATTGAGCATTCCCACAGTAAATGCCAAAAACCAGCCTGAGCCCCCCCACATTTAACACACTGAGAACTATTTCTTAACCCCATTCCCTGCAGTGCAAGAGGGGAGAGATAAACTCTATGGAGAATAAAAAGGTGTATCTGCTGGTTTCTCAAACATACGGTAGCATATTTAGAGCTGACTAGCATCTGTTTCCACTCCTCATCCGTCGCTTCTCCTAAATCCACCTCCCACTTGTCCCGCAGAGAAGACAGATCATTTGCCCAAGTAAACTCCAGCATATGTGAATATAAAAAGGAGATGGCACGTCTATCAGCTGCATTCCCCAACATTTTCACTGCCAAGGAGGGGGATATAATTATCGGAGCCGTGCCCAATTGAGAGTGCAAGGCATGTCGTAGTTAAAGGTATTGGTAAAAACTGTGGTTAGGTAAGCCAAAGTCCGCCCTGAGGGAGGAGAAACTCTTCAAGATCCCTGCATCATATACCTGACCTAACATAACCACTCCCGCCTCCCTCCAGACTGATCTACCAGGAAGATTTTAAGTTCAGAGAAGAGATCATTGGCCCACAAAGGAAGCGATGGATCCAGCGCCACATCCCCCATTAATATCTGCTATTCCCCAGACGGACAGAGCCTGTTGAACCAAAGGGGGCATGCCTCTTTTGCCTTTTGCCACCATCAAAAACTGCATAGGAGCAAGGGAAGCAGCCCCTGCAGTGCCAATAAGCAACCCCAGAAGCCCCTGCCCCGAATCCACAATCCAAGGAATTAAATGAGCCAATTGAGCCACTAGGTAATATACCCACAAATTAGGCATGGCCAAACCCCCGAGCTGTCTTGGTCTAGTTAGGGTATTAAGGGATATTCTATGACGTCTACCAGCCCAGATGAAAGAGGAGACCAGGGAGTCAATACATCGGAATAATCTTTTAGGAATGGGCAGAGGGGAATTCTGTAAAACATAAAGGTACCTGGGCAACATAATAATTTTAAATAGATTAACTCTACCTGTAAGAGTCAGGGGAAGCCTATCCCAATATATATTGGTGTATACCCAGTATCAACACTGGTAGCGGAATGTATGTTCACCGTCTGTTTGTGTAAGCTTGTTATTTATGGTGTCATTACCTTTTAGAAAACAATTTGTCTTTGAAATTTTAGTGATCCCATTTAGAGTGGTCATTTTTTTTTTTTATAGCATATGTTAAACCTAGATATAAAAGTACCCCGATTGTACCCTGATTGCTTCCTGATACTTATTTTGAAAATGCTTGTATACCATATTGTACCCCTGATTTGATTTACTTTTTTTGGAGAAGGATATTGTCTGACTGATATACACCCCCCCCCTTCTACCTAATATCCAGGATTTTTGTATTTGTAAGATTCTTGCATACCAATTAATTCAATGTCATTTTGCCATTTTGTCTGGCACGGACAATCTTAGCCGTTGTCCAGTCTTTGCCTCTGAGCTGGATCACTGAGGCATAAAAGGAGAAGCTGGTATTGCATTTATTACCAAACTATGTAACTGTGTACTTGCTATTGCTTTGTTGCCCCATCTAAATTTAATTAAAATTACAAGTAATAATTAATTCAAATTCTAAACTCACTAATCTTCACTAAATTTGCCATACATTTAATTAATCCCTAGCCTGGTGTCAGTGTCAATTTATTTCAGGTTTATTTGGTTTAGTGTAAGTCTGAAGGTAATTGTAAACACATCAGTCATGGGAAGTTTAAGGCCCTCTTCAAGCTTTCACACCCATGCACATACATTTTTTTTGTCAATTACGTCTTTTCCCCACCTTTCACTCAACTGATGATGAATGTCGATGGGTGTCAACCTATGCAGATGTAAAGAAAAATAATAAAACATAAAATAAACATGTGATGGGAAAATATGTACTGCCATAGAGGGGTCAAGGAAACCATTTTATCAGGTAATAATCTATTGTTTCCTCCTCCTCCCTGAAAGCACTGATGGTGAGTAATACCCAAACAGTACAATATTACATAGTTACATAGTTAATGAAAAAAGAAAACAAACAGTCCATCAAGTTCAACCTATTTTGGATCTCCTGCGAACCCTATCTTCATATTTGAAGTTAGCCCATATGAAGCAACCTCCAAACTGTATGGACTTATGAACTTTCCTAATTGAACTATTTATTTATTATTATTTATTTTTTACACATATTCATTCACCTTTTTTCACGCATCCACTTTCCATTTTTACAAAATTTTTCTAGCTTAGATAGCGCCATCTTGTGTTTGTTTTTGATAACACCTTGAATTTATTCACTTGTTTAATTTATTTATGTTTTACTATTTATTACAGTCTTTGCCTTTACCAGTTTTATATCACTTGTCACAATTCTGGTTTCACCAATATCCCCATCCCCTTATTTTATATATATTTTTATATATTTGATATTTATACTAAGTTGTTTAGATTATTTGTTATATATATTGATTTATTTATTTATATAGTCCACCTGATTTCTCTTACTATTCAGTTCCCCGTTTGGCTTTGTCTCCACATTTCCCCTCTATTTTAGCGCCTAACACATTTTATCCTGTACTTATCAAGATGTTGGCTGTGTGACACACAGTTACCAGATAATTATACCAGTCTAACATGTAGGAATTGTACTACTAAAGAAGCAAATCAGCCTTCATCACAATTAAGAGAACTGGTGGATTTAATAAAACAGGATTTAGCTGACATTTTTGTGACAAAGAAAGATTTGGAAAAATTAACACTAAAAAGACTCAGGCAAATAGTAAGCGATGCCTCAGAAGAGTCTGATGTGGAGCAATTTGCTGTACTTTCAGAAGCATCTTGTCACTCGGTTGAGGGGTCAGTCAGATCAGACGGAAGATAGTCTAAACCCTGACTTAGTTGATAACCTCTTAAAATTGATATACAAGGCGTTGAATATAGAGGAATCTAAGGATGACCTTAAAGAAATTTTCCTTATTACCATTCATCATTACAGATGAATGGAAACATCCTGACAAAAGGGTGTCAGTAACTAGCAGAATGAGCAAAATTGTACCTGTTTCCACAAGAAGAAACTAGGAGATGGGAGGAAGCGCCAAGGATTGATCCAGCCATAGCAAGAATAGCTAAAAAAATCTACACTGCCATTAGAGGATGTTTCAGCGTTTAAAGATCCTATGGAGAAAAAAAATAGGTAGGCCTAAAGAAGCAACATTCTCTGGCAGGGGCAGCATTAAAACCGGCGGCAGGAGTAGCCATTACGTCTAGAGTGTTTAGAAGCTGGACTAATTCCTTGGAGAGTGACATTTTGGATGGAATAAAGAGACAAGTGTTACTTAAGTACAAAATTTACAACTAGCGACTGAATTTATATGTGAAGCTTTTTTGGATTCAGTCAGGTTGGAGGCCAGAGTGGGAGCTACTGCAGCGGTACTTAGAAGAGCTCTCTGACTGAAGCCTTGGATGGCGGATACGCATTCCAAAAACAGGCTATTGACTCTACCATTCCAGGGGGATTTTCTTTAAATATTCACAGCGCTTCACTTTTTCCACATTTTGTTATGTTACAGCCTTATTCCAAAATGGAATAAAATTATTTTCTCTAAAAATTCTACACACAATACCCCATAATGACAACGCAAAAAAAAAATTTGGGGAGATTTTTGCAAATTTATTAGAAATAAAAACTAAGAAATCATATGTATGTACAGGTGTATATACAACTCGGGTGCCTCCTGTTTCCACTGATCGTCCTTGAGATGCTCCTACAGCTTAATTGGAGTCCACCTGTGGTAAATTCTGTTGTTTGGACATGATTTGTAAAGGCACACACCTGTCTATATAAGGTCCCACACATGATAATGCGTGTCAGAGCACAAACCAAGTATGAAGTCAAAGGAATTGTCTGTGGACCTCCGAAACAGAAAATACCTGCTGCTTTGAAGGTCCAAATGAGCAGAGTCCGTAAATGGAAGAAGTTCGAAACAACCAGGACTCTTCCTAGAGCTGGGCGGCTGTCTAAACTGAGTGATCGGGGAGAAGGGCCCTAGTCCGGGAAATGATCAAGAACCTGATGGTCACCCTGATGTCAGAGCTACAGCATTCCTCTGTGGAGAGGACAATCCTCTCTGCAGCAATCCACCAATCAGGCCTGTATGGTAGAGTGGCCAGACGGAAGCCACTCCTTAGTAAAAAGCACATGGCAGCCTGCCTGGAATTTGCCAAAATGCACCTGAAGGACCATGAGAACAAAATTCCCTGGTTTGATGAGACAAAAATTGAACTCTTTGGCGTAAATGCCAGGCATTTTGTTTGGAAGAAACCTGGCACTGCTCATCGCCAGGCCAATACCATCCCTACAGTGAAGCATGGTGGTGGCAGCATCATGCTGTGGGAATGTTTTTCAGTGGTAGGAACTGGGAGACTAGTCAGGATAGAGGGAAAGATGAATGCAGCAATGTACAGAGGCACACTTGCTCCAGAGCGCTCTTGACCTCAGACTGGGGTGAGAGCGCTCTTGACCTTAGACTGGGGCGACGGTTCATATTTCAGCAGGACAATGACCCTAAGCACACAGCCAAGATATAAAAGGAGTGTCTTCAGGACAACTCTGTGAATGTCCTTGAGTGGCCCAACCAGAGCCCAGACTCGAAACCCATTGAACTTGGGGACTTGAAAATGGCTATGCACCGACGCTTCCCATCCAACCTGATGGAGCTTGAGAGGTCCTGCAAAGAGGAATGGGCGAAACTGCCCAAAGATAGGTGTGCCTAGCTTGTGGCATCATATTCAAAAAGATTTGAGGCTGTAATTGCTGCCAAAGGTGAATCAACAAAGTATTGAGCAAAGACTGTGAATACTTATGTACATGTGATTTATTTTATTTTTAATTTTTAATACATTTGCAAAAATCTCCAATCTTTTTACGTTGTCATTATGAGGTATTGTGTGTAGAATTTTGAGGGGAAAAATGTATTTATTCTATTTTGGCATAAGGCTGTAACATAACAAAATGTGGAAAAAGTGAAGCGCTGTGAAAACTTTCCAGATGCACTGTAATTTTGCATCTGCTGATGCATGAAGATTCAGAACCGTATTCACAGATCCGTTTTATAAAAGTACACAATTATACGGACGCACCTAGCAAAGCAACACCCACCAACACTCCCCTCTCCCGGCCGTGCAATCGTAGAATTACACCTCCATAGACCACTCTGTTCTTTACGTGTGAACTTACGTGCGTATATGTCTTCAGTGAGCGCGATTCTTTATAGTCTCGCCCTCACGTGTCAATTTAAATGCGTCCCTCCCCCCACTTTAATGTAAGTTTTAAAGTACATCTTTCAACCCTGCCTATCCGTATGGATGTCCCCAAGTGCGATTCACGTAAAACAGTTATATGCGTATATTCTACGTAATTCACGTAAATAAAGTTACTACGCATGTGCAGTTAACGTACCTAAAAATACGTACGCAACTCCATGTGAAAACAGATCTCTGTCTGTAATATTTGGTGAAAGTATGGGTCAATCATGCTGCCTTACATAAGTCTTCAAGAGACTGCCATGCCCCTGGTTTAATGGGCTGTAATTCCAGCAGAGATTTGATGGCCTTTAATCTTGCATGCTTTGCCAATACATGACCTTATCCATTTGGCTGATGAGGCCTCCAAGGCTGGTCCGTATTTTCTTTTCATCTAAGAGGACAAACAAGTGTTTCAATAATCTCAACAGTTCTTTCCTGTCTATATATATTTCCCGATTTATATGAAAAATTGACATGACATTGACATGCCATTGACATGGCAAAAAATCAGGATTTGTTCTGAGAACAACGTAATCTTGCAAGAAATTGGTATATGGTTCCTCTGCCCATAATGCCTGTAACTCAGAAATTATTCTAGCAGAAGTGATAGCAACAAGAAAAATTACCTTCCAGGTCAAGAACTTGAGGTGAACTTCTACCAGGGGTTCAAAAGGAGGTTCTGTAAGTACCTTCGGCACCATATTAAGACCCCAGGGTTAGATGGGTCATCTGAATACAGGACTCATCCTGACTGTTGCTTGTATTAAGCACTTAATAAAACAATTGTTTGCTAATTCTGTATCCAACATTTCACTTAATGAAAACTTTAGTACCTTTAAAGAACTAACAACTAGTCTCTTATCTAATCCTGCTTGTAGGAAATATAAAATTTGACCTGTAGATAGAGAACTTTAAGGGACATTGTCGAGTTCACACCACCTAACAAATATGTTCCAAATTTCACAATATACTTTGGATGTAGATGGCTTACAAGCTATTAATAACCACACCATCAGCTTCAACTTCTGGGGGCATGGATTTGGGTAACATCTACCCCTGTTTCAACAGACTGTGTTACACTGGTAGTCTCCAAGGCTTTTCTGCTGCTAGAACCGATCGAGAAATGGAGCCTTTACGTCAAACAATGGAACAGAGGGTGCCACAACATGTTGTGCAGGGCGGAGAGCAGCCATGGCCTGTTCTTGTGTATCCACTTTAGTGGTAAGAGTTTGCACCATTTGTTCCAGATGGGAGACCTGGGTAATCAAGGCATTTATGGCTTCAGACGCAGCAGGGTCCATAATCAGAATGTGGAAGAAGCCTAATACATGCTGGTTACAATGTTATGAGTAGGGTATAGCAACGTCCAGTAAAACCGGAGAACAAAAGGAACACCCAACTAGAGATAGTGCTGATCAGGAGGCATGGCAATAAACTGGTAATCACCAAAAAGCAAAAAGATAGACAGCGCAGGAGTTTAAAAGCAAAAAATAATAAATAGAATAAGTTGTGATGAATGAAAATTCAACTTTGGTGTAAAAATAGGGCTATTTATTATTAAACATAACAACAAAAAATATAAAAACAATAGTTAGACGTGTTACCAAATGGAAAACTATATTACTAGATTACATGTGCTCATCGTGGTATTGTGTATGGGTCCGTGGCAAGAAAATCTGATTTTTGAAAAATCAGATTTCTCCCAGCCAGTTGCGAACTGACTGGGATTTCGATTGCATATGCCTTGAAGAAGAATTGCAATCGATCCACGGAGCTCCGTGGTCATAAAAGTAGTAAAAAAAACAAGTCCCACACTCCTTTCCCTAACCCTAACCCTCCCCTCTCACTACCCTAACCCTCCCTTAATTGCAGCCTGACCCTAACCCTCCCTCCCCTGCAGCCTGACCCTAACCCTCCCTCCCCTGCAGCCTGACCCTAACCCCGCAGAGATGAGGGTGGGGTTTGGACGTTGCAGGAAGAAAACGTGTGGGAGCTGAGCTCCGTAAAATTCCTGCAATTACCTCGATTTCTCACCGGTTTTAAAGGGTAGCCATCTTCTTTACTCCTCTGGACACTTGCTAACCCTCCCAGATCCCGGACCAAGTCCTCCGCTTGCGTTCATACTCGGCGCTCCGGAGCTCCCCAGCGAAGGTAGGCCGCATCTAGCCTGCTGGGCCGTAGAGCCCCTGAATTCTACTTCCCCCGGTGGATTCGCTGGGTGAGGGTCACGGCAGGGTCCCAGCTTAGTTCTGCATACCGGACTCACAGGGACAAAGCATCGCAGTCAGTGGCGGAGACGGGACGGCGGGAGTTGGAGCTGTCCGCCATCTTGAAGAGCCATGTGGCTGACAGAGTCTTCAGACCGGACCCCTTGTTCAGCGGCTGAGAGTCCTACGCATTATCCACATGGCCATTACAGCTTCCAAACAGAAACAAGGTCAGGAGATCCAGGGTCCAGCGGTGTTATAAGGAGGCTTCAAGTGTCGGAGGTCTCAGGCAGCGGACTGTAAATTGTGCAATCTCAGATTACCCCCCTCCTTCCCCCATAAATAAAAGCTGCTGGTTGGATTACCCCCTGTTGGGGCTTTAGTGTTGCCTGGGACTGAGCAATTGAGCCTGGGAGTTATAACCCCTGCTTCACTTAAAGTAAGAGCGGACTTCCACACAAATCCCCCTCTCCCTCCTCTGAAGGCCATATTCTAGCATCCCTGTGAGTCGCTGCCCAGAGAATTCTTCCCTCCTCTGTCATTGTATTAAAGCTCTCAAGGCTTATTCCCATGGGTTGAGCTCCACAACTTGTGACATATTTCTACTGCCCATTGTTAAGCCAGATTTACTATCAGTGTCCACCATGGATCCTACTGCATAATAGCATCTCCACTGGTCGTATAACATATTGCAGTTAACTTCTAAGCTTAACTCCAAGATCCCCAGTGTCATGGGGCCTGATCCAGAGCTACGGCCGCCGTCGCTAGTACGGCGGCCGTAGCCGTACTGCGCATGCGCCGGGCAGATGTTGCCCGGCGTCACTATGGAAACGCCCGATCGTAGTTCTTATTTGTCCCCAGTATATCTAGATGCTCAGCATAATTTAAGTCTAGTATATTTGCCAACTGGAACATTTCATATAGCTAAATCAGCCGTATTGTTATCTTCTTTTTTGTTTTTGCTGTAAGCTTAAATTAATAACTGTTGCAAACTAGTTGGAGTCCCTTAGTACCCCTGTCAATGCTTCCGCTTTCACACTTTAGCACATGGTGTACATCCCTCCCACCATGTACTTAGAAGCAGATTTACCTTTATCGTACCCAGTAGTTATCATCTATGAGTATTGGTTTTTTGAAATGTTGTCTTTTTTGTGTCTTCTGTTTTCCCTTTCTTTCTGTTCTCTCCTTTCTCCTCCAAACCAGGGCATCAAACATACACCCACATCCATGGCGAGGAGGCAGGAGGCTGCATCAGTGCCTTGGGAACTACTATCTCACCTAAATCCTAGCTCAAATGGCAACACACCCAAATAAATTCAAAATCATAATCAAATAGATTGTGGTAGAGCTGCACTTGATATGATGTCTGCTGCCGTTCTCTGCCCCAGGAGGGTCTACAACCTCCATATAAAAATGTACAAGAAATAGGGGAGAGGGCTAGAGAATAGCACTGACATGCCGAGCAAGTGTGGTAACAAGTGAACAGAAAAACCCCCTAAGGTTGAAGTCCAACCATCTTAACCGTCTGGATGACTCTAGAGCCTGGGTAAAGATGCTCAGAAAGCGGGGATAAAAACAAAATGTTTTAATACATGTTATAATATCACAAAAAAATCAACATAGTAAAAACTACCAGACAAAAAAACAACCTATTACAGTGTAAAAATGTAATGGCGTAGCGTGCCATGCGGATGACAAACTCCACGTGCAGGCAAACGGCAGAAAGGAGCTCCAGGGGGCCGGATGTAAACAAGTGTCGGCACGGGAGGCAAGGTAGGCAAGACCACATAAACCACAGGATTCCACCAACTGACGCGTTTTGGACAGATGTGTCCTTTATCAAAGCTTTTGGTGGAGAAATGACATGGCCCAGATCTAGAACAACGCTTGTGAGCGAATTTACGCATTGCGGAGATGTAAAATCGCGTTTTGGTAAGTACTGCACATGCGCACCATAGAAAATACGCTCCGTAACGTAGCGTAAATGTGAACGTATGGGCCATTCACGTATGTGTAACGTAAATACTTACGTGTGGGCGTGCCAATTTTACGTGAGTCAAAAATACATTTGAAATACGTTATGTAGACGGGGGTTTGTATTTAAAGTGTACAGTATGGGCGTGCTTAGCTGCGTAAATACGTGTTGCCCATACGTACGTTAGCGGATGACATCGGTTACGTGGGCAAAAGTTAAAGTAGGGTTTGGAAAGCGGATCTCTGATTCGAAGATGGATTCTGATGCGGCCAGTCCGGATGCACCGTCACATATGGAGGGCAGTTGGAGTTGTAGATCCGGAATTCCTTGGCAACCATAAAACGAAGAACCGGAAGTGGAGTGGCCACCCCATTAAACTGTCCCTCGTTTACTCACTCTTGCCCGGAAAAAGCCTCCATTAATAAACCTTACGAATCGTGTGTATGGTATCTTATTTGCAGCACAGCCTTCGCATAGGAAAGACCAAAAAAATACATACATATTGAGCAGTAAGTAAAAAAAAAAGTTTTAAACATTTTTTTTTTTTTTTTTTTTTAAACGTTTTTTTTTTTTGAAATCTTTTTTTAAACGTTTCTTTTATTGGAGAATTTCAAAACAGAACAATGTTTTACACAAAAAATTGTCATGGGCTCACATGCCTCACACCTTAGCTACAAAACAGTGCAAAGAGTTATAAAAGAGGATACATGCATCACATATTAATACAGGTTAACCTTACATCATATATCAATATCTAATCAAGCAGGGAAGTATCTTCGTGTATGGAAAAAGAGTCCCCAGTATTAAGCCTATAGATCCGTTAGCTTGGTAAATAATATAATTTGTCAATTATTACCAATAATTAACAATATGAATAATTAATCCTCAAGAGTGCCCTCTCTCATTACAATTGGTGGATCATTTTCATAAGTTCTGAGCTCATACCAATATGTGTTACGAAAACATTTGTGTAAACTTGATTTTATTGCGTCAGGCAATATTTCTATAAAACTCTCCCACACCTCAAAGAGTTTGTTCGTGTTTCGTCTTTTCTGTATGGATGCCTCTAGCCAATCCATGCGGAATACCTGAAAAAGTTTTTGGTGGAACATTTGTAATGTGGGAGGGGATGTCTGTATCCACTGTTGCATGATGCATTTTTTTGCCACTGCAGATACTATTAGTAATAACTTTCTGCTTCCTTTTGTAAATTTAAGTGATGGGTCAGGTATACCCAACACTGCCCAGAGAGGTGTTAGAGGGGCGTATTCCAGTAGGTGGTTAGAAGTATAAAGTTGTACCAATTTCCAAAAGTGTTGAATACGTGGGCACTCCCATAAACAATGGTATAAGGAGGCCTCTAAGGCCCCACATTTAGGACAAGAGTTTAAGTCCGATAAGCCCATAATGCATCTGCGTTTAGGAGACAAGTATCCCCTATGGTAGATATTTAGATACAGCTCCTTATATGTGGTTGCTGGCATGATTTTGCAGGAATATAATAGAGCTTTACTTATGTCTTCTACAGTGAGGTCTGAGAATATCCCCGACCAAGGATGTGTTTCACAGTTGTGGGAATTCATAATACATCGGTTTAAGAATTTGTAATTACGCGAAATGGCACCCCTATTACCTGAGGATCTAACCAGTTCCTTATCTAATTCATTATGCCAGTCCTCCAGAGTTAAAGATTCAGTTACCTGTCTGGCATAATGTAGTGCTTGGTGGGCATAGAAAGAATGGGAATCAGGTATATCATTGTTCCTTAGGAATTCGGTTATTGCTAGGGGAGATTGTTGCTGTTTACAGACCAAATCGCCTATATTCTTTATTCCTCTGGTCTGCCAGTGGGAGAATGGGAAAGACGCCTGGCCCCCCTGGAAGGCAGGATTTTGCAGTAAACGAAGGAATAATGAGTTTTTGAAATTAAGTTTATTTCTTTTGCGCACTGCCTTCCAGGTGGACCACGCCGCCATTAGCAGTGGATTGTCCAGCATCTCTCTCGACATATCAGCCTGCACCATATGCAAGAAATTTACTAGGTCATACCCTGTACGAAAGATTGGTCCATTATAGTTGTTGTGTGAATCTGGGTGTTGTTTATCCAGCCCTTGATTATTCTCAAATTGCTGGCCAGACTATATTGCTTTAAGTCGGGAAAATTTATTCCCCCACACTCTGCTCCTTTCTATAATTTCAACAGACTAATCCTTGGGGGCTTATTCCTCCATATAAATTTGCGGAATACCGCATTAAGATCTCTCCCGTCCTTCGCCTTTAATGTGAGGGGTAACATCTGGAGAGGGTATAAGAGCTTTGGGAAACTTACCATTTTTATAAGTGCCGCTCTACCTAGGTATGAGAGAGGCAGATCTCCCCAACCCTCGATCTCCACCACAATCTTTCTGATTAGTGGTTGTAAATTTAAATTATATAGCCTAGTCATGTCTTTAGGGATCTGTACTCCTAAATATTTTATTGAGTGTTTCGCCCATTGAAGCTGATATGTGGAGCTCCACGAGGGGGCTACTTGCTCATTGAGCATCATTGCCACAGACTTATCCTGATTAATTGAAAAGCCGGATATACTACCAAATTGACTAATAGTATTAAAGATTAAGGGCAGGGAGGTCCGCGGGTTGGCTATGTATAACAATAAATCGTCTGCGAAAGCAGTGATTTTTGTGGTGTGTTTACCCATTTGTATTCCTTTAAAGTTGACATTGTCTTGGAGTAATCTCAGCAAAGGGTCCAGGGCTAGATTGAAGAAAAGAGGAGAGAGAGGACACCCCTGTCGGGTTCCTCTTGTCATCTTAATAGGTTGGCTTAGTTCACCATTAATGGACAATCTAGTTTCCGGGTTGTGGTATAGGGATTGGACAAGCTGTGTAAAAATGTTACCAAATGCCCTAGCCTCAAATACACGGTAGAGATGTAACCACGAGACCTTATCAAAGGCCTTTTCGGCGTCCAGACTTAATAAGATCTCTGGTGAGGCCTCTACTCTACGTTGATACGCTGTTATTGTAGCTGCTATAGCTGTTCTAATACCTTTAACAGAGTGCCTGCCCTGAGTGAACCCCAGTTGATGTGATGTTAATATCGATGGGAGTAACGCTTGTAGCCTGTTAGCCATTAATTTGGATAGTATTTTGTAATCCTGATTAAGGAGGGTAATGGGTCGGTAGGACGTAACCATTTGAGGATCTTTTCCTGGTTTTCCTAACAATATTGTATGTGCCTCATTAAAACGTGGGGTTGGGACGTTGTCTTGGTGTATTGACTGAAAGAGAGAAGTAAGTAATGGGGCTACATTAGGTTGTAGGATTTTATAGAATTCGGCGGTAAGACCGTCTGGGCCCGGTGTCTTATTATTTTGGAGATTCGTTATAGTGTATTTCACCTCTTTCTCTGATATTGGGGCATTCAGGAATTCTTGTTGGGCCGGGGATAACTTTGGGAGTTTTGCCTCCTCTAGCAATTTATAATGTAGGTTTCTATTATCAGATGTGGATTTGTAAAGATCCGTGTAATACTTCTGGAATTCTGCCATTATTGCTTTTGTGTTAGTAAGCATTCGGGACGAAGATTTCTCTCGAATGGTTAGAATATAATTTCTGTTTCTAGGTGGTCTTTTAAGTTTGGCTAATAATTTCCCAGATTTATTTCCCCATCTGTAAAATTTGTTTTTACAATAATCTAACTTGGTTTGGGCATGTGCTCTCAGGAAGCTCTTAAGGGTCTCCTTGCTGGCAGTGTACTCATTTAGTGTAGTTTCTGAAGGTGTTTGTAAGTGGAGGGCTAGTGATTGTTTCATTACGTTAAGCAAATGGGTGTATTTCTTTTTAAATTCCTTATTTTTGTGTGCCAGATATGACGTAACGTGTCCCCTAAGCACTGCTTTTGCAGTATTCCACATTAGGGCGGCATCCTCCCAATGCTCTATATTGTCGTCCGTGAATTCCATCCACTTTGCTGTGAGGAAGTCACGGAACTCTTCTGAATTATAAAGGTAGGAGGGAAATCTCCATGGAATATAGGACGGTCTTGGCATGGATGATCGAATAGTTAACATGACAGGTGCATGATCCGAGATTAGCATCTCTTTAATGTGTGCCTTTACCACTTTAGGGAACAGATGGGCATGAATGAGTAGACAGTCAATTCTGGAGAAAGTGTTGTGTGCTCGGGAGTGATGGGTGTATGTGCGATCTGTGGTATTAATTATTCTCCACGAGTCTATGAGGGAGTGTGTTGTACAAAAGTTATTGATGTGTTGGCCTTCTATTGGTGTAGTCTGAATCCCCATTCGTGAGCGATCTAATCGTGGGCAAGCCACTGCATTAAAATCTCCCCCCAATATTAAGTTAGGAGTGTCCTGTTGTAGCAGATGATTAGAAAAGGCTTTGAAAAAGGAAGAGTTAGGCGCCGAGGGAGCATAAATATTCACCAAGGTGAACCGTTCTTGTCCCACTGACAAACCCAGAACAATATATCTGCCATATGGGTCCAGCTCTTTGCTGGTGATTGTGTATTGTAAATCCTTGTGTAAGAGGATAGCTACCCCCCCCCCCCCCGTTTATTTGATGCGTAAGGCGCTGAGATACATTCCCCAATCCAGGGGCTTTTAAGTGTAGATGCTGCCGCAGCCCTCCAATGTGTTTCTTGCAAGAATACTACACTTGGCTTCAATGTTTTTAAGTGAGTGAGAACCTGTTTCCGTTTCATTGGGCTATTCAAGCCACACACATTCCACGAAATTATGTTAAAGGCAGTTCTTTCCGCTTTTATATGGGTTTCAATACTAGACATAGCTATACAATGTTACAGCGCAATAATGGGTACTGGTACTTCTAAAACAACTTCTGTCCTCCCCCAAAAAATAGTATGTAGCAGGTGAGCCACGACAAATGGTTGTATTACTCACAGTAAGTCTATTCAGCAAGGCCCATTGTATTTGGTAAGGTAGGTGAGGCATGAGATCCTCACGCTTGCTCTTCATTGTTCTCCAAATAAACTCCAATTTAACTTTTTCCTCCAGATAACCACTTCCCCCCGGCCCATTTCGGGTACGTGGGAAGTATAACAAATACAAACATTTCCTAACAAAGTTAAACACTAACCTAAAACTCACCAAAACCTTTGGCGTTTTTTGGCCTTGCGGCCCACTTATCCTAACCCCATACGGGTAACTATTACTCATGTAGTCTGGGAACGTGAGGGTGACCTATATAGTGGGTCATCTGGCAAAGAAAGGTGTTGGATAAAGGTTCTCGCCTCCCTAACATCCTCAAAAAAATGGGTTTGGCCTTCATGGTGTATGCGAAGCTTTGCAGGGAACAACAGAGCAAACTTCACGTGATGGTCAAAGAGACGTTTGCAAAGAGGGGCAAATTCCCTTCTTTTCTGCGATACCTCTGCCGAGAAGTCTTGAAAGATCAAAACTTTGTATGAGCGCAGGGTAAGGCCACCAGCTTTACGATAACTCTGGAGGATATTCTCCTTATCTTTGAAGTTAAGGAACTTGGCAATCACTGCCCTCGGTCTGTCACTATTGTTCTGTCACTCCGGGCCTAATCTGTGTGCCCTTTCTACAATAACCCTTCCCAAGTCACTCTGAATCTTTAAGGAGCTAGTCAAGTCAATTTGCAGGAGGTCAATAAGGTTTTGGCCTTTGACCGACTCCGGAATCCCGATGAATCTAAGATTGTTGCGTCTGTGATGGTTTTCTAAATCATCTACTTTATTAAGTAGGTAAGTTATCGTGGATTTTTGGGACAAAATTATATTTTGTGAGGATGTCGTAACATCCTCTACGTCACTGACTCTTTGCTCTAGGGAAGTGATCTTTTTCTCATTGGTCTCAATCCGTGATACTAAGGATGAGAGGTTATTTTGGAACGCTTCTAAGCGCTGGTCAATGAGAGGCAGTAGAATTAACGACATCTCCTTAGCCGCTGCGGTAGCAGACGGCGCATCAATGTGACTCAGGGAGGGCTGTGATAGGGATTGCTCCTCCTGCAATGGTAGGACTGGTGATGGGGGTGACAAGGACACTGATGGGTTGGGTTTTTGGGGATGAGGGGTTTGCGCATTAGGCTTAGGCTTACCCATTCTTTCAGGAATTTCTCTCTCCAGGTACCTTTTCATGCCAGAGTACAATATAGATGCTGAAATGCAAAGTAGGTCACCCTATATTGTCTTAACTACATTTGTTAAAAACTCTAATGTCATAAAGCAATTCTATGTCTACTCACTCCTTCCCCCTGTAACTAGTTATAACCAATCCTAAACCCTCCTAATAGGACCAACACACCTTTAATAACAAAAACAGCTACTGACCTATTGGATTTAAAGTAGAAGCTCAGGGGACTCTATATCAGCTATGTCGTTACTCTCTGGTCCTATAACCACAGTATTTTAGCAATGTCCAGGTTTATCAATATCTCTAATTATCAGTCCTTACGTTGCAGTGTTCAACGTGTAACTTTCACCAGTGCGACAATCCAGACGACTGATTCAATAATCACAGCTGCTTATGTCTGCCGCGGTCTTATGCTCTTCTATTGGGTAGGTGCATTGATGCGAGGGTCCCATAGCTCTAAAGTTCCCTTGTGTCAGCCCGTGATCTGTAGCAACTCCGAATCCACCTCCACAACTCAGGCGGTTTCTCTCCAATTATATACCAAGTTTGGGATGAAGTATGTCGCGGCTGTTTCCCCAGTGCACCAGGAGAACCCTAGGCATGCAATACCCTCCAGATAGTTGCCTCCCCATCAGCTCTTGACATGTTTGGTTTTTCTTGTTTTTTTTTTTTCTTGTTTTTTTTTGTTGTTTTTATTTTCTTTTTATTTTTTATTATTTAATTTTTAAATGTCCACCTTAATGAGTTTGGCTGAGTTAGAAAACCTTTTGTGTAGGCTGAGTTGTGTGAATATCTTGCCTTTGGCGGCCTCTTGTGGTGGTGCCCAGTTTTGCAAGCTGCTCAGGGTTTTGCAAGCAACCCTGCAGAGAGCTGTGAAGCCAGTTCTTATGGGGATCAATGCCGTGGGAGGAAATTTCAGGAGGACAGTTGGAGAGTGTCTGAGTATGTTAATAGCCCCTGGTACCTGCAGATCCGATGGCCAAATTTAATCTCAGCAGCCCAGGGTTTAGAGATTGCAGTCAGCACTATCCACTGTATAGGGAGCGGGGAAGCAGTCAGGTCTCACCATCCACGGCTCCCTCGGAGGCCAAGTAGCGGCACGACGTTGAATGAAGAAGGAGGAGGCAGAATCTGCATGTGGCAGCCGTGGATGATGGGTTCAGTTAGGCCCTGATGACGCTTGAGTCACGGCACAGCAGTAGCTAGCCGGCTGATTCAGGGATGCGTCCGTCACCCACTGCTTGGGGGGGGGCGTCACTGGCCCGCGGGCACTGCGTGGTGTGCAGACTTGGAGCCCGATGTAGGTCTTGTCTGGTCCGTCCTCGGGTTAGCCGGTGTCCAATTGTGGCAGCGGTATCCAGGCAGGTTTGATCAGAGGGTCTTTAGCGGCTCATGTGGCGGTGGCCGCGACCCAGCGCCTGCAATGGTGACAGGTTAGACTTCCAGCGAGGAGAAAGATGCAGGGAGCCAGGGAAACTCGGTCCCGTTTGTCTGTTCTTATCCTCTGCCCCTTGTGTGGCAGTTAGGTGTAAACTGCACCCCTTGATAACCAGGTGGCATGGGGTTTTGAGGGGTTAGAGAAGAGCTCTCTAAAAAGCGGCCATCTTGCTAGGCACGCACACCGGAAGTCGCTCTTCCTTTTTTTACGTTTTAAAAATTGTGACTACATATTATCTTAAGTAAAGGTTTCTTCCCTTTTGGAGATTGCTCAATGTGTGAGAATTGCTCAAACAATAACACAGTTAAAAAACTAGATATGGTCACTTCAAAAAGTAACAACAAGTGTTTCCCTATCAAGCAATTCATTACGTGTAATACCAAGAACACAGTATATGTAATTGAGTGCTCATGTAATAAACAGTACGTAGGGAGGACCAGCAGACCTCTTAAAGTCCACTGGTCGGAACATATCTGAAATATTCGGAAGGGACTATCTACACATGCCCTCTCAGCTCACTTTAAAGAGACACACCAGTGTGACCCATCACATATAATCAGTTTTGCAGGGATTCAACTGGTTAAAGACAATTGGAGGAAACCTAAGAATAGAAGAGACTATTTATTTAACTCTTTAGAACCTAACGGTTTAAACCAGGACTTCGAGTTGAAGTGGTTCCTCTGAAGGCCCTTAGGTCCTGGGGGGAGGATTTACAACTAGGACACACAGTTTCTAATTTTTTCCCCTATA
>WWET01003056.1:165594-197215 GCA_011038615.1 Limnodynastes dumerilii
GGAGGTATAAAACGCCCCTTCCGTCTCCTGTCAGTGTCTTTTTTTCTTTCCTGAGGAGTCAGACAGGCAGGAGCAAGCTTACCCGCGTCCCGGTCGGTGCGGTGGCATCACGGCTGTGGACAGGAGACAGGGCCGGTCTCAGTGCTTGAGGAGGCACAGTACTGTAGGCCCGCCCCTATCACGGAGGGCGGGCAGTGCAGGACGTCGACGGCAGCATTCAGTGCGTGGGGGAGCCGTCTGTAGCCCGGGTTAATCCGAGTGAAAGCGGGCTGACGTCATTAAACAGCGCCGTAGGTGTTTTGGCGCCAAAAGAAGGCCTTTTAAACTTCCAGCTGATGCAGGAGACACGCTGACAACAAGCGGTTCGGAGTAGCTGCATTATGGAAGCTGGTCTGAAGTCAGGGTAAGCTTGCTGT
Source organism: Limnodynastes dumerilii (assembly GCA_011038615.1). Taxonomy (NCBI): domain Eukaryota; kingdom Metazoa; phylum Chordata; class Amphibia; order Anura; family Limnodynastidae; genus Limnodynastes; species Limnodynastes dumerilii. The sequence continues at coordinate 166,011 of WWET01003056.1, forward strand.
GTTTTTTTGCTACCTTTATGAAAGCAGATTAGTTAGTTAGTATGTAACATTGTTATTTCAGGTCTGAAGCTAGCAAAACTCCTGAGACTAAACAGAAACATAAGAAAGTCTGTCCTGCAAGATGTTCCTTGTGTGATGATAGCCTACCTGATAAGAGTACTGGTAATACATGTGACAAATGTAAGCAGGGACAAATGCATCAACCTTCACCACAATTGGCAGAGTTAGTGCAACTAATGAAGTCAGCATTATCTGAGACATTTGCAACTAAGGAGGACTTTAGAAAGTTAGCAGCCAAGAGGACAAGGATTGTGTTAAGTGATATATCTGATGAATCAGAGGGTGAAATACCTGCAGGAGAGTCTGTTAAGTCAGCAGAGTCTGAGGAAGAATCGTTACATTCACAGGATGAGGCTGATTTCAGCCCGGACTTAGTGAATAACTTGATTAAATTAATACATAAGTCGTTGAACATAGAGGAGTCACAAGAAAATGTGATGTTGCAGGATTTATTGTTCAAAGAGAATAAAAAGAGGCAAAAGAATTTCCCATTGTCGCAGGCTCTGAAAGATATTGTGGATGAGGAGTGGAAGCATCCAGATAGGAGATTACCGGTATCTAATAAAATTGCTAAAATGTATCCTTTCGCACCCAATGATGTAAAAAAAATGGGATGAGGCCCCTCATGTTGATGCTGCTGTAGCCAGAATTTCTAGGAAGACCACACTTCCTCTAGAAGATGTCAATGTTTTTAAGGATCCAATGGAAAAACGTATGGAGATTGGACTTAAAAAGCAGCATCTTATAGCAGGTTCAGCATTAAGACCGGCGGCCGCAACCGCAGTGACTGCCAGGGGGCTAAGAAGTTGGACAAACAGTCTTGAGGGAAATATATTAGATGGAGTGAAACGCTCAGATTTATTAAAAACAGTACAAGATATGCAACTAGCAGTTGAATTTATTTGTGAAGCGTCCCTAGATTCCTTTAGACTAGCGGCTAGAGCTGGGGCAGCAGCTACAGTATCTAGAAGGGCTTTATGGCTAAGACAGTGGGCGGCTGATGCCCAATCCAAGGGTAAGCTTCTTTCGTTACCTTTCCAAGGGGATTACCTCTTCGGTAAAAAGCTTGATGACATTATATCTAAGTCCTCAGGTGGAAAATCGCAGTGGCTGCCGCAGGATAGGACGCAAAGAAAGGGAGCAAACTGGAAATCTTTTAAATCTAACCAATCAGATTATAAGGAAGCAAGAAGCTATAAACCAGGCAGAAGCTTCAGGAGAGGTCAGTGGGCGTCAGCGAGATACAATTTTCGAGGCCCACGAGGTAAGGACGTCAGAGACAACCTTAAAAGAATGGCACAGTGACGCCAGGCCAGCCAAGTCGGCAGGCGTAGTAGGAGGAAGATTGGCCGAATTTGCCGACAGATGGAGAATTTTAACAAACGATGCTTGGGTCCAAGAAGTTGTAATGACAGGCTACAAGATAGAGTTTGTGACTCAGCCCAAAAATTTCTTTGTTCAATCACAGGTTCCAGGTGGACAAGAGCAGTTGATAGCTCTGCAGACAAGTCTGGACAATATGTGGAAGCAGGAGGTAATCATCAGAGTACCAAGTGCGGAGAAACATCTAGGCTTTTATTCCAAAATATTCGTAATAAGGAAAAGTTCTGGGGGATACAGGACCATTCTAGATCTAAGACGGCTCAACAGAATAATCAAAGTGAGAACTTTCAAAATGGAATCCATCAGGACCATCTTGCCGGCAATAAGGGAAAACATGTATTTAACTGCTATAGACCTGCAGGATGCATATCTACATGTACCAGTGTGCAAAACACATCAGAAGTACCTCAGATTTTGTGTTCTAGGTCAGCATCTCCAGTTCAGGGCACTGCCTTTCGGTTTGGCAACATCCCCCCGCACTTTTTCAAAGATCCTTGTCACACTGATAGCAAAGTTAAGGCTGGAAGGCCTGCAACTATGGGCTTATCTGGACGATATTTTGCTGGCAGCAGAAAGCCAGGAGCAAGCAAGACTTCACACAAGGAGAGTGATAGAAGTCCTGTCAAATCATGGCTGGCTTATAAACGTACTAAAAAGCAGTTTAGAACCAGTACAGAAAATACAATATTTGGGAATTATCTTAAATACCGTAGAAATGTCGGTGGTTCTTTCCCTAGAAAGAAGAAGAAAGATCACTATACAATGCAGAGACTTAGTCAGAAAAAGACATGTGTCAGCAGCACAGTGCATGAAGGTACTGGGGCTTATGGCATCCAAAATAGATACAATCCAGTGGGCAAAGCTACATATGCAAAACTTCCAGTTGAATTTCTTGGTACAGTGGAACCGAAATTCAAAGGTATTGGATCAAAGGATTGTTCTGTCAAATGCAGCAAGAAAGGATCTAGCCTGGTGGGCAGATCAAAGAAACCTTTCAAGAGGAAGGTTCTTCAGGGAACCAGACAGAGTAGTCATCACTACGGACGCAAGTGCAATAGGATGGGGGGGCCACTTGCAAGACAAGGTTCGTGCAGGGCACATGGTCAGAGCAGTACGCAAAAGCCCACTCAAATCTGAGAGAATGCAGGGCAGTGTTCCTAGCTTGTCAGAGGTTTGCAGAACAAGTAAGAAACAAACATGTAGTGATAAGATCAGACAATGTGGCAGTAGTGACCTATTTAAACAAGCAAGGGGGAACGAAGAGCAGAGCATTAATGCAGGAGGCAAGGCTAGTATTAGAATGGGTGGAGACAAACGCCAGGTCTATCTCAGCAGTACACATAGCAGGAAAATTCAATCTGGAAGCGGACTTTTTAAGTCGCAAGGCTTGTCACCCAGGAGAATGGGAGTTGGATCAGGAAGTGTTTCAAGCAATAACCCAAAGATGGGGTATGCCAGAGGTGGACTTAATGGCAACAAGAGCCAACAGAAAAATAAGTCAGTATGTCTCAAGATACCAGGAGGCGAAAGCCTTGGAGGTAGACGCCCTGTCCATGAGCTGGACGTTCAGACTGGTGTATGTTTTTCCCCCGATTCCTCTGATCCCAAGAGTTCTATCAAAGATAGAAAGGGAAAGGTTAAGGGTAATAGCAATAATACCTTTTTGGCCCAGACGCCCCTGGTTCCCCAAGATCCTTCAGTTATCAATCGACAAGCCATGGAGGTTGCCGGTGTCTCCAACACTGTTAAGACAAGGTCGAATATACCATCCAGACCCAGGGGCCCTGAACCTGACGGCCTGGTTACTGAAGTACGAAACTTAAGAAAAAGAGGTTTTTCGGATAAGGTTATAGACACCTTAATAAAGGCTAGGAAGAGAACAATATCGAATGTATACTATAGAGTCTGGAAACGCTATGTGTTTTGGTGCAGAGAGAAAAAACAGCCTCATTATAAGATTTCTAGTTTGTTAGAATTTCTGCAAGAAGGATTAAATAAGGGGCTATCAGCAAGTACAATAAAAGTACAAGTTTCAGCGCTAAGCGCACTGATGGATAGATCACTAGCCAAGAACAGATATGTTGCGAGGTTTGTACAGGCATCTTTAAGGATTAGGCCCTTTATTAAAACACCCATAGCTCCTTGGGACTTAAATATGGTTTTAGATGTTCTCACGGAAACGCCTTTTGAGCCCTTGCAGGAGATTTCTCTCAGGTTACTTACCTGGAAGGTCATCCTTCTAGTAGCAATTACCTCAGCTAGGAGGGTTTCGGAGCTACAGGCATTGTGGGCAGAGCAACCCTTTACTTCTTTCTTTAAGGACAAGGTAGTGCTACAAACAAATCCACTGTTCCTCCCTAAGGTAGTCTCCCGTTTTCACGTGAACCAGGAGATAGTGTTACCTTCCTTATACCCTGAACCAAAGAGTACTAAGGAGTTAAGATTTCATTCTTTAGACGTGGTCAGAGCTCTGAGAGTTTATATAGACAGAACAGCATCCTTCAGAAGGACAAAGCAGTTATTTGTTCTAGCAGAAGGTGTAAACAAAGGGAACGCAGCGTCAAAACCATCCATTGCAAGGTGGATCAGGAGTTGCATTACTAAGGCTTATCAGGTTAGACAGTTAACCCCTCCAGCCGGGATTAGAGCACATTCTACTAGGTCCTTGTCAGCCTCTTGGGCAGAGAGCAGATCTGCAAGCATTGAGGATCTATGCAAGGCAGCAGGATGGGCATCGGTGCACACCTTTGCGCGGCATTATAGGGTGGATATAGCTGCGGCAGCTGACGCCAGTTTTGGTAGAAAGGTGTTAGCAGTAGTTGAATAAAAAATAAAAAAAAATAAAAATAAATTGTATATATCTGAAGAAGATATAAGGGGCAACCTGGAGTAAGGTGTATTTATGCAAGGCGGCAGGATGGGCATCAGTGCACACCTTTGCGCAGCATTATAGGGTAGATATAGCAGCTGCAGCTGACGCCAGCTTTGGTAGAAAGGTGTTAGCAGTAGTTGAATAATAAAAAATAAAAAAAAAATATATAGAAAGATTTTATATCTGAAAAGATAGATATAATTGAGAAACCTGAAGTAAGGTTGTAATATTTTTTTTTGGCGGAGATGTTATTATTTTTTTCTTTTCTTCCCACCCAGTGGAGTAACTGCTTGGTTAAGACCCACTGGTAGCTGCCATTATGGAGGAAAAGGAAACTGCAGATTATTACCTGGTAATGTGGCTTCCTTTACTCCATTAATGGCAGCATATTTCCCGCGCTAGTTTAGTTTATGTGTTTTGCTGTGTTAATTGTGTTTTGTTTAAGCTTGGAAATACGAAGACACTAACAGGGAAGGGGCGTTTTATACCTCCAGGGTGTCTTTTTTTCTTTCCTGTGAACTCCAATAGGGGAGAATTAACCCACTGGTAGCTGCCATTAATGGAGTAAAGGAAATCACATTACCAGGTAATAATCTGCAGTTTTCGGTATATAAATGAAAGGCAGAAAACTGAGTCTTGTGGAGGGTGGAAGGGCTGTGGCAGATTATATTTACGAGTATTTCTGTTCAATGTTTTTAAAAGAACTTTAAAAGTGGCAGATGGGATACATCCAGGATACTAAAAGAGCTTAGAGAGGTGCTGGCTAAACAATTAACTGAATTATTCAACCAGTCACTAATAACTGGGGTGATTCCAGAGGACTGGAAAATAGCAAATGTAGTCCCTCTGCATAAATGTGGAACTAGGGAAGAAGCGGCAAACTACCGACCAGTGAGTCAAACATCAGCAAATTGATGGAAACACTGTTATAGGAACAAATGGAAAGTAATGGAAACTTTATTAAAGGAACAAATTTTACGGTATTTTAAATCTAGCAACTTATGGATCCTAAGCAGTATGGATTCCCTAGGGGAAGATCATGTCAAACAAATCTTATTGAATTTTTTGACTGGGTCAGTAAAGTATTAAATAAAGGGGGAGCCGTAGACATAGCTTATCTAGATTTTAGTAAGGCTTTTGACACTGTGCCACATCACAGACTTTTAAATAAGTTGGAAACTTTGGGATTGGATTTAAAGATAGTTGCATGGATATGATCTTAATTACAGGATAGACAGTAGAGGGAATCCCTTCTGGGGATGGTAAGGTAACCAGTGGAGTACCCCAGGGTTCTGTACTTGGACCAGTGCTATTTAACATCTTTATAGGTGATATTGCCTGTGGTATTTAGGGGAAAATATGCAGATGACACAAATATATGTAAGGTAGACACACCAGGCGGGGTACAGAAAATGAGGAATGATCTAGACCTTGAAGAAACGGTCAAGAGTGTGAAAACTGCAGTTTAATGCCAAAAAATGCAAAATCATGCACTTGGGCACAAAAACCCAAAAGCTCAATATATCCTCAATGACGTTAGAAACTACTGAGGCGGAATGGGATCTAGGAGTCATTATTTCATGTGAGCCAAAGGTAGCCAAGCAATGTAACAAAAGAAATGAGAAAGGCAAGTCAAATGCTTGGTTGCATAGAGAATTAGTTGCAGAAAGAGAGAAGCAGTGATGCCCCTTTATAGACTGTTGGTACGACCTCACCTAAAATACTGTGTTCAGTTCTGGAGGCCATGGGCCAGATTTACTAACGATCGATCTAACTCAGGGGCCATCGCTGTAGTTGGCTAAGTATTTACTAAGTATTTGGAATCACCATTCCAGCTTTTGAAACTATTAGGAAAATACAAAGTGCATTCAAACTCTGTCGACTTTTTTTTTTTTTTTGAAATGTAAGGGGTACAGAAACAAGAAAAAAAGGGGGGGGTACATATAGGTCACAAATCATATAACAATGTTATAGCAATAACAATAATTAGCAAACAAAAACATAAGTCAAGCATTAGGAAGAGTATACATATGGCCTATACGGGAGAGGGGGGATAAGGAGAGGAAAAAGAAAAGAGGATAATTTCCAGAGGATAAGGAAAAGAAAATTAATGACCATTGGTTTTACTGGTTTTATTCTGGGCTTTCTGAGTCTGCACTTTCCGGCAACTCTCCAGTAATCGAGAGGGGGTTAGATTGAGAGTGAGAGGACCTAGCAATGTATTCAGTCCAATTAAACCATAGTATTACTGGTGACGTAGCTTTAGAGGAATATGGCACACCCATTGTTTCCATAGTTTGGCAGAATGATACTTTAGCGATTAGTTTGGACATAGAGGGGATAGACTGTGATTTCCAAAACTGTCCTATAAGGGTTTTAGCTGCTAAAAGGATATGGCCAATCACATATGCATTATTAGCAGTAAAACCTGCAGGGTAGGAATGCAGTAAAGCAATTTCAGGAGATAATGGGAACTCAACCCTACATACATCAGAGATTAAGGTATCTACCTCTGCCCAAAATGGCTGAATTACAGGACATTTCCAAAAAATTTGAAATATATCGCCAATCTCTCCACATAGTCTCCAGCAATTTCTAGATTGTTGTGGCCAGATTTTGTGAAGGTAATCTGGAGTATAGTATAACCTATGTAACAGTTTAAGTTGTCATTCCGAGTGGTCAATACATTTAGACGATTGGAAGGAAAGTGCAAAAATATGTTCCCATTGGGAGTTGGATAGGGTAATATTCAAATCTCGTTCCCACGCTAACTGCACACGTAACTTAGAAGAAGGGGGGTCTAGCGCCAAGGTTTTATACCAGAAAAAGATGTCTTTTTTCCCCGCAGACTTAGTTAGTCAATACAGGAATGGTTCTGGAGGTAATACAATAGGGCCCCCTCTGCGAGTTATGGTCTCCCACCAGTGTGATAGTTGTAAGTATCTAAAATGTTCAGTGGAAGGAAGGCCAAACTCTGTTTGGAAATCCGCAAAGGGTCGGGGCCTATATGAGTGAGTGATTTGCGAGAGTGTGAAAATCCCTTGCTCACTCCAAATTTTAAAACTGGAGTCAGGGATTATTTTAGATAGGGCATCTAAAGACAGATTACTGGTTGGAAGGGAAAATAATCGATTTGCAACTATACAGTTATCCCATGTTCTGAGTGAGTGCGAGATACTAAGTAAAGGGGGGAGGCCTGTGGGTCTTAATGGATATGGTGTCCATAAAAAATCTGCTAGTGGAAAAAACTTGTTTACAGAGCACTCAAGATCAACCCATACCTTGGTTCCCTTTGGCAGATACCAATCCCTGAGTTGTGCCAATAGGCATGCCTGCTGATATCTAGTAAGGTCTGGAAGTGAAACTCCGCCAGCTGCCTTAGGTAGTGTCAATCTAGATGTCGCAATTCGAGGGGGACGTTTACGCCAAACATAAGACGTCATGAGCGTACGTAGTTTATTAATTAGCTTGGTAGGGAGTATATAAGGGATGGTTCTAAAAAAATATAGAATTTTTGGTAAAATAGTCATTTTAAATGAAGCTATACGGCCTAACCAGGAGATTTCATGATGCATCCATCCTTTAGTTAAGATAGCAAGGCGTGAGATTAAGGGGATATAGTTAACATCAAAAACATTTTGGATAGAAGAAGGAATTTGTATTCCAAAGTAGGAGAGAGAGTCTGTCTTCCATATATATGGGTAGGAAGAAGTAAGTTGTTGGATCATATCAGGAGGCATGTTAATGGGAAGAACCTCTGTCTTGGAAATATTAAGTTTATATAAAGAGGCCCGGGAGAATTCTGCCAGAATGGTATGCAGGACAGGTAAAGAGGAGAATGGGTTAGAGACAAATAGCAGGACGTCATCGGCAAAAAGGCAAATTTTGTGGAGTGATAAACCAAATTGGAAACCTGGAAATGTGGATGTGGTCCGAATTTTTTCAGCTAGGGGTTCCATGGCCATTGCAAAAATCAGCGTTGAGAGAGGGCACCCCTGGCGCGTGCCGTTAGTTATTTGAAAGGGTTCAGAGAGGAAGCCGTTAGAAAAGATACAGGCGCTAGGAAGTGTGTATAGTGCCAAAATAGAATGTAGTATAGGGCCCTGAAAACCAAATTTGAGAAGGACCTGCCGCATATAGCCCCAGTGCAAGCGATCAAAAGCTTTTTCCGCATCTAAGGACAGGAGAAGCCCCTGAGAGCCATTATTATTTAAAAGCTCAACGACATCCAAGACCCTTCTAGTCGCATCTGGTGCCTGCCGTCCATAGATAAATCCCACTTGATCAGGTTTTATTAATGATGGCAGCAGAGGCCCTATTCTATTCGCTAACAATTTAGCATAGATTTTTAAATCTACATTTAGCAAGGCAATGGGCCTATAATTTTGCGGAATCCCAGGGTCTTTTCCAGGCTTGGGAATAGTAACTACTTGAGCCGCAAGCATTTCAGTGATAAAGATATCACCTCTAGTAATTTCATTAAATAAATCCGTCAATAAGGGTGCTATACATTCCTGGAAAGCTTGATAAAAATCTACAGTAAAACCATCAGGGCATGGGGCTTTCCCCTTAGGGAGAGACTTGATCACTAAAGAGACTTCCTGAAGAGTCCACAGAGAATTCAAATGCAGCAGGTCCTCCCTGGATAAACAAGGCAATGTAACAGCAGATAAGAAGGAAGTGATTGTGTCTGCATTTGGTTGGAAGAGAGTTTTATCTGTGTTTAGATTGTATAGGCGAGAATAGTATTCCGCAAAGTGGTTTGCAATATGGAGGGGGTTAATAATTTTATCTCCACTAGGCGAAACCAAATGCTTCACCCGAGTAGAGGTTTGACGAACTCTAAGTTTACGGGCTAGCATTTGACCTATAGTTCTTTGCGGGTCTTATCTAGTTCTATCTTAGTTTGAGAAGTAGGGGAAATTTTATGAGCCAATTCCAAGCGAGACAACTTTGTGCTTTGAAAGCAGTTTTACCCTCGTAAAACTGCTTTCAAAGCACACCAATGGTTCGTGGGACAAGTCTGTGTGGGGACATTATGATGTAAGTAGTCTGAAATAGCATCTCCCAATTCCTTTTTGACGAGGGGTCTCTAATAAGATAGTTTGGGAATCTCCATGGGCAAGGGGGCAATTTTCTTTTAAGGGAATCCCAAACTAATACTACAGGGGCATGATCCGACCAAACTCTCGTAAGGATATCTGCCGACACGACTCGTTGGAGGGTCCACTTATCTGTAAGAATCAGATCAATGCGAGAGTATGTATTATGTGGGGCCGAAAAATAGGAGAAGTCCTTGCAGCCTGGGTGCAATACTCTCCAAACATCAAATAGCTCAAATTCATGAAGCATTTTAGCAAACGTAATAGCAGATGCAGTAGCCGAGGGATCTCTTGGTCCAGAGGATCTATTTACTTTAGGGTCAGAAACCAGTGGATCAAAGGGGGGGAAACATTGGTGGTTCAGGTAGATCGCAAAGAGTTTAAAAAAAAAAAAAAAAAGGAATATTTGCTATTGTTATCAGGAACCCATTACCCTGTCTGCATTGGGGCATAAAGTGAAACAATTGTAACCTCTTGAGAGTCTAAAGTACCGACAAGGATAATATAGCGACCATTTTTGTCAGTAATTTGTGAAGTTAAACAAAATTGTAACCTAGAGTGAACTAGAATTGCCACCCCGTTCTTCTTAAAAGGGCCGTTAGACGTGAAACAGAGGGGATATTTATGGTTCTTAAAAATGGGGGGTCCTTTTGAAGAGAAGTGCGTCTCTTAAAGGCCTACAATATCTGCACCGTGAGAGTGAAAAGAAGCTAGAGCTAAACGCCTCTTAGAGGGGCTGTTCAACCCTTTAGTATTTAAGGAAAAAAACTTAACCATACTGGTGGCAGGCTAAAGAGTTACGAGCAGTAAACCTTAATGGCCATGGTAGACACTTAGTATAAGAAATCCTCAGGAAGAAAATGGAATTTTGGACAACACATTTAAAATTAAAAGGGGAGAAAGGGAGGAACATAGTAAAAGGGGAAAATAAACCAAACAAGCCCAGTATATCGGGCTGAAATGGGCGCCACAAAGGGTCGTGTGACACCACTTCCATAGTGGGGGCGGGGTCCTTCATAAGGAGGGCATCCCCGGGGTGATCAAGGCTAACAGGAATCTTAAGACGTATAACTATAATATCACTAAGTACCGTATGTCTATACAAGCTATACAAACATTCTCAAAATATATAACTAAACCGTTCGTAGATAGTAAACAGTTACAGAATTATAAATATAAAACAAAGCGGCCGTGAGGACAGATACCTCAGTTAACCAAGGCATTTAAACATTGCTATGTTAATTAGCAATCAAAACAAACAAAAAGCAACAATAATCAGCAGGCCGTATATCTCACTCACAAACCGCTGTTATTTCTCCGCGACTCGAGACCGAAGATGGATGGCTTGCTTTGGAGACTTGCACCGGAACATTCCAAGCAGAGAGAAGCGGTATACCTTCTTCAACAGAGGATATGGAATGAAGGTTATTGGAACGCCGCACCAACACTTTAACTGGAAACCCCCATCTGTAGGGAATATCCTGGGCTCGAAGCGCTGCCGTGATAGGGCGAAGTTCTCTTCTGCGAGCAAGGGTCGTCGCGGACAGGTCAGGAAAGATCTGCAGGTCCCCCAATATTTCGGAATCAGTTGTATCTCTCGCAGCTCTAAGGAGTTTCTCCCTAGTATGAAAGAAATGTACTCGCATCAAGGTGTCTCGAGGCTGTGATGGGGGGGCCAGATTGGATTTAGGCAGACGATGGATTCTGTCAATTAAGAGATCCCTTTCTGGAGCATCAGGGAGAAGTTTGCGAAAGACATCTGTTACGTAGGCAGAGAGGTCACGGTTTGCAATAGTTTCAGGAATCCCTCGTATTTTGAGGTTATTCCTACGTGCGCGATCCTCCAAATCTACAATCTTGAGCTTGAGAGCGTCCACCTCTTTCTGTAAAGCGTCGTGTTAGCCCATTGTGCGATTGAACCACCTCTCCGAGTTTGTTTTCCAGATGTTCTGTGCGGTCGCCCAGGTCTCTTAACTCTTCTTTAATTTCTTTAAGGGAAGTTTTAATGTCCGAATTGATGTCAGTGCGAAGTCCCAACAACATTTGATGCATTGTTTTAACTGTTAGGGGTTCCTCAGAGTGAGAACTAAGGTCAGACGCACCCGGAAGCGAGATAGTCTGCAAGGATTGTTGCGTAGGGGTTAGGGCAGGAACTTCCTTTGGCAGAGTTTTCTGAAGAGTTTGCACAGGGGGAGAGCATGGCTGGAAGCGCACGGGCGGTTGAAGCGGAGAGGGTTTGGGCTTTTTTGGTGGCATACTAACTGCGTAGTAGGCGTTACCTTAGAGATATATGTGAGAAAAGAAGGTTGGTAGGTGGGTGATATTCACAGGCAGTTTCAGATCCCGTAGATTAGTAAGACCTAAAACGGAGCACCCCGGGGATGTCACATAGACTCGTTACATGGTAGGTATAGAAGCAGCTGCAATAATATTCTGAACTATCACGTGTTTCTCAATACTTGTAAAAGGATGATACTCTTGCTCCCTCCTGTGGCGACAGTGTAGATTTTCAGGCCTTATGAAAAGTTAAGAGCAAACTTCACACAGTCTAAAGACTTTCAGACAACCACAGATGCTTTGTAGAGAAGCTTTAGCCACAAACACTATAGCAGCTCTGTAAAACCACTCAGGGTGCAGTGTCCCGGGGAGACCTCAGTGGGCCCAACTATACAGCAGGGGGGAGGCAGTGAGAGTAGGGACTAGAGAGTTAGGGTCAGCTCAGGGGCTTCTTACCAAACTCTAAGAATCCCAGAGGGCCAGTAAAGGTTATTACAGTGGTGCCAAAAGAATATTAGCTCCTTGGCAGAGCTTCAGAGCGGGTATCTCCCGTACCGCTAATGCAAGATGGCGTCCGTCACCTGCGGTCACAACCCCCGCCATCCTCTGGTGAAGTATGGGCGTCTTCCTGCTCACTGCAGTTGAGGGGGAGAAGCCACGATGGTGTAGCAGGCCGATGTCCTGCACAGCCCGCTCCACACAGTCGCGGCAATCCGCGGGTTAGCGCGTGTCCCCGAGCGCTATTAGAGGCTCCCTGGAGTGAACGGAGCAGGATGCCAAGGGTAAGGCCCGAGGCCTGAGGCCCTGCGCCGGCTGCTCCACTCAGTTAGGCCGCAACGTCTCAGAACCGCAGGATGCCTCGTTAGGTCGTCCTGCGGTCATCAATGGGAGCAGGGGTCACAGGGGCAAGTAGCTGAGGGCAGGGTGGGCAAGTAGCGGGTAAAAGAGGGGATTTCCAAGGGTATTAAGGTACCCAGGGTCGGAGCTCCCAAGAAACACGTCTGGACAGCAGGACAGCCAGGACACGCCCCCCAAACTCTGTCGACTTTTAAACAAAGTTGGCGCGACTATAGCTGTAATTTGCAAATTGGTGTTCTTTAAAATCGCAGTTTCCTTTAAAATCAACGGTGTTTGCATAAAATCCTGAGTACACATCACAGACTATACAAAAGCAGAGCACTTCCTGATTGTTTGCTTGCAGGTGAATGTGGATATTAGCAGAGTTGTTTGTAGTGTGCATTCTGCTATTTTGGATTGAAACTGTTTGGAATGTTCCAGAAATCTTTCCTTTTTAGTTTATGTAAATTACTTAATCCTTCCGAATTATTTTATATTAGTCATGCTAACTTCTTGATCTTCCTTTTAAAATAGTATTGCAATGTTTACTTGACTGTATGAAGTGTTCTTAAATTAAATTGTATGTTATTTTTATTTTATTTTTTTTGTGGCCATTTAGTGTGAAAATGTCCAGAGCTGATAGACAATCAGCTTCAGGAGATGAAGATAGAGCTTCTGGGTCTCAGGAGTCTGTGGTGTCTTCTAAAACAAAGTCAGACAGGAATGTGAGATTTACAATGCCAGTGCGGTTTCTTTTATGTTGGACGAACTACCCGCCCACTAAAAATAAGACTTGCAAAACATATCCAGAACATTAAAAAGGGATATGACAATCATTCAGTATCACAACATTGCAAAGAAAAACACCACTGCTCCCCACACGGCCTAAAAAAATTTTGGGCTATACGAGCAACACAAGAGAACTGGAAAAATAGGAATATTGAAAAAAACCTTGCCACCCTAGAAATGCAATGGATCCACAAACTTAAAACTCTCCAACCTACAGGCCTCAATCTTGAGTTTGAACTCAAATGGTTCCTATAATTTCCATTAAAACTAGGATCCCGGTTTCCGATTCCGGCTGCGATGCGGTGCAGACAAAGCTGATTAGAGCTCCGTCACAGCCGCGGAAAAAACGCCAGCAAAAACGGCATAAACACAGATTAAACGGCCCACAACTCACCATACGTGTCCCCCTCTCAGTCCTGCGGCTCATGAAGCGACATTTCCCACCAATCATGCCGCCTAAGCCGCCGAAAACCCGTGCAGAAATGCAGTCCCTGCATTCCAATATGGCCGACGGCAGTGCCCCAGCAGACCAGGCCTCCTCTCCATGGGCCTGATCCTGAGCTACGGCCGCCGTCGCTAGTACGGCGGCCGTAGCTCTAATGCGCATGGAAGCTAGGGTAGCCTTCACCCGGCGTAAGGAAGGGGCCATACGCCCGCACAGGGGGAGTGCCAGGGGAGAGTCAGCGATGTAACGCTCAGCGTTAGCACGCTCAGCGCTACATCGTTGATCTGGATCAGGCCCCATGTGCTGCTTCCTCCAGCAATGGCTCCCCGCTTAAAAACTTACCACCCATGCCAATCACTTACGATGATGTGGTAAAAGCCATTCAGCTCACGATGGCCCCTTTATTACAAGCACAGGCTGAATCCTTTAACCAGACACTGCAGGATATCAAACACCAAATGACACAGCTCTCCCACAGGGTGACAACCATGGAGCGAGTAGCAGGAGACTCATTCCAGGAATTACAACTCCTCAAGTCTACAACAGCCTCCTTACAAAAAACCCAGCATCAAGTATGCAACAGATAGATGACCTAGAAAATCGTTCTAGGAGAAACAATTTGCGCTTAGTCGGATTACTGGAATCCCTGAAGGGTCCAGCACTTATCAATTTTTTAACCATTACTCTACCCACACTGTTAGCCATACAAGAAGAATGCACTACACTGGCCATAGAAAGGGCGCACAGATTAGGCCCGCCACGTGCAGATCCGCAAACCAGGCCACAAGTGGTGATCTTCAGATGCCTGAACTTTGCCCATAAAGAGGCGATCTGGGGAGCCTCAAAGAAAATGTATGCTTTACTGTGGGAAGGCAAACACCTGCGCTTGTTTCAGGATTATTCGGCGGAAGTTACAAGGGCCCGTAAAGAATTTAATAAAGTCTGCTCTGGCCTCGTACACCAAGGCCGAAAATTTGCTGTATTATACCCAGCACGCCTACGTCTGTTCCAAGGCAATTCCTCCATTGATTTTATGACTCCTGAGGATGCTCAAGCCTATCTACAAGAAGAATCGGCGGCCCAGACGGCAACTGAGGATACGTTTGTGAACTCTCCGTAAAGCAAAGTAAAGAAGAAAAAAAAAGATGTCCCCCCTATGGTCTTCGTATCCTACAAACCTTGCAGTTACTGTTATTTTGATTGACTGTCACCTGTGTGCCTCTGGACCCATCGATACACCCCTGATGACAGACTTCCTGCTACTGATATACCTATTCAACCCGAAGATGAAAGATTTACAGCCCCTTCATTGAACTCTCTGCTTACCTTGGTCTTTCAAGTAGGGTAATACCTAAACTTAACCTTGCATAGCTTTCTTTAGCAAGCGTGAGGACTGTTGGGAAGAACAGGCGGAACGAGAATGAATATATAGATAAATATTTTAGCTCAGGGGGGGAAATACATGTTCCTGAAATGCGTTTATACTTGATGTGTAGGGGTCGCATTAATACTGTCAAGACCATAACCCACACAAAAAAAAAAAAAAAAAGGAATGAGAGGGATAAATAGAGACTTACTGTCATTTGATTGTTTAACCTACAACTTATATTGGTAAGATTGTTGTTGGTTGTTTTAAGAAACATGTAATTGCTGTTTAATGCTGTTCCATGATATACCTTTTAGAAAACTTTTACTATACTGCGGTTGCTGCGGAGGCCTTTATGATTCCTGATTGCTCACTACTGTTGCGTTGCCCCGGAAGCCATTACGGGCTCTTATGCCACACTGTGGGGTTATGCCCCAATGATTGTTTCCCTGTTTTCGTATACTCCTGTCTCCCCCTTTTTATTTTCCCCCATTTGTGCCTGCATGTTGCACTCTTCCATACATTATAGGTTTAACGATGGATACTATAGTCATACGCCAGCTGCTTAACTTTTTTGAAAACTACCTACTGTGCTGGGATATCGTATCTTACATGTTGATATATATTAGCCTCTGAGTATAAATGTCTGTGCTTAAGATTTGTTCTTGGAACGTGGGGGGAATCCAATCCCCAGTGAAAAGGAAAAAAATATTTACCTACCTTAGGAAACTTAAAATAGATGTAGCACTGATCCAAGAGACTCATCTTAGAGAAACGGAGATTCCTAAACTCAATATGCTGGGTTATTCGGTTTTGACCTCCTCCTCTTTTAATTCTAAGGCTAGGGGTGTAGTGGTACTAGTGCCTAAGCAATATAATATAGAGACACATTGTAATTACACAGACTCAGAGGGGAGGTATACTCTGACGGACGTGTCCATAAATCACTCCCGCTACATTATATGTAATTTGTATGGCCCAAATACGTATAATCAACTTTTTTATCAACGTATTTTGGCAAGACTGCTTACTGTTAGTGACCGACAAATTATACTAGGGGGCGACTTCAATATGGTTGCTTCGCCATCTTTGGATAGACAACACGGCCATTCAAGGACAAAGCAGCCGAAATTGAATATTAACACCTTTATACGCCAATTACGACTGTGTGATGTGTTCCACCCAACAGAATGGGGGTATACGTGTCTCTCGGCAGCACATGGCACATTGTCACGACTGGATTATATCCTCCTCTCTGAGTCCTCCTTTTCAAGGGTTGTTGAGTCCAATATTGAACCTATTAGCTTATCAGACCATGCATTGACGTGGATTTCCCTGGCTATTAATATTGATAGTGGCACCTATAGACCCAGGTGATTTCCTGCCTATTTAGCCAACTCCCTCAAGTTTAGAAATATGCTCAAGGCCTCATGGGCTTCGTATTCCACTCTCAATGCGGAACATAGAGATGATCCTTCGCTCTATTGGCAGACTGCGAAGTCTGTAATCAGAGGGGAATTGATCTCTTATGTTAAGAAATTTAATAAAAATCATACAAAAAGCAGCTTCGATTGACTAAACTTTATCAGAAATTTGTGACATCTCCTACCCGGCAAAATAAAAATAAATATTGCGAAGCGCAGGCTCATTTTACTAATATTAGCAAGGACATAGGAGACCGCCGCACTCGAAATTACTCGTATCAATTTTATAAACATGGTAACAAATCAGGGCGCATCCTATCCAACCTATTAGCGAGCACCAGAGACACCTCCTTCATCCGTACGCTACAGAAAACAGAGGGTATTAAAACACATAAAGGTGAAGAAATTGCTAACGTTTTTAAAGAGTTCTATAGCCGGCTATATGCTCAAGATAGTATTAATGCTACAGAGAAGAGACAATTCTGGTCGGATTTGAACATTCCTCGCTTAAATCAACAACAAATTGCCACACTCCTAGCCCCTATTTCGGTTCAGGAGGTCGAGAAAGCCATTAAAGGGCTAAAACCTCTTAAAGCCCCAGGCCCCGATGGTTTCACCTGAGAATTTTTAAAATATTGCAAGATGAAATTAAGGAACCACTGCAGAAACTTTTTAATAGCATTAAAGAACAATTTATTATACCTTTATACTTTAACTCCGCTGTCATTAGGGTGATCCCAAAGCCAGGTCGAAATCCAGAACTACCGGGGTCCTATAGGCCTATCTCCCTTCTAAATTCTGATTATAAACTATTCACTAAGATAATTGCAGAACGGGTTAAATTAATTCTACCCTCTATTATCAATAGAGACCAAACCGGTTTTATTTGGGGAAGGCACTCAGTGTCTAATCTTAGGAAAGTGCTGGCTATTATGCAAGATTTAGCTCA
Source organism: Limnodynastes dumerilii (assembly GCA_011038615.1). Lineage (NCBI taxonomy): Eukaryota > Metazoa > Chordata > Amphibia > Anura > Limnodynastidae > Limnodynastes > Limnodynastes dumerilii. The sequence goes on from WWET01003056.1 coordinate 183,515, forward strand.
ACGGCATCGGAACACAATGGATCTAGGGGGAGCCCTGCAGCTTAACCTATTAGTTTTGCTTGATGCCGAGAAGGCTTTCGACCTGGTAACTTGGGATCACCTGTTTGAGAGCCTTTCCAAATTTGGCTTTTCAAAAGAATTTGTCTCGCTCCTCTCCGCATTATATACCTCCCCGGCCACGCAAATAGCGACCAATGGATATCTGTCCACACCATTCCTCATTGAGCGGGGAACCCGTCAGGACTGCCCTTTATCCCCTTTACTTTTTGCTCTGGGATTAGAATCTTTGGCAATAGCTTTGAGGAGATCGAGAGAGTTTCGGGGCATTAAAAACAGGAGGTGAAGTTGGCGTTACTTGCCGACGACATGCTCCTGTTCGTCTCTGATCCTGCTTCTTCTCTTCCGGCTATAGTGGCAAAGATCACACAATTTGGGTAATTTGCCGGCTATAGAGTTAATTTTCAAAAATCAGAGATTATGCCCCTTTCTGCTGCAAATCAATTACAAACCCTACCACATATTGCCTCGATGTTTAAGATATCGCCACATCAAATTTGCTATCTAGGGATCCAACTACCATCGTCCTTACCCTCATTGTATCATCTTAATTACACCTCTGTAATTAAAGATATTTCTCAGAAGCTTGAGAACTGAAAGCTCCTACCCCTCTCCCTATTGGGCCGTGCAGCAGTCCTTAAATCGGTAATCTTCCCCAAATTATCTTACAAAATACAGATGTTACCATTAGCACTTACTTTAAAGGATAAGACATTCTGCGACCATATTTTATCCAAGTTCTTTTGGGGGGGGTGGGGGGAAACGAGGGTTCGGTTAGTTAAACTAAAGTTACCGCGTGACCAGGGAGGCCTGAATATCCCCGATATAACCACTTTTACCTACGCAGTCGCTTTTCGATAAATAGCAGACTGGATGTTACATAGAGAAATCTATATTAATCGAGCCCTGGAGGAAGCCCTCTTCCACCCTTACTCCCCGGCGGCCTTACTGATCGCTCCCCATCGTCTTATCCCTCAATCTATAATGTCTAATATTCTTTTTAAAGACACTTACCAGGCTTGGGTCAGAATAAATACCTCCTATAAAAGGAACCCAGCTAGCTCCCTATACGCCCCTACTTGGGGAAACCCACGCTTTACCCCTAGCCTTGAAAATGCATTATTTCTCCAATGGAAACAGAAGGGTATTCTTTCCATAAAAGACATATTTGACCCAGGCGGCACACTAAAAACCTTTCAATCTCTGAAGGACAAATATACATTACCCAACACACATTTTTACATGTATCTCCAGGCCCGTCACTATGCCCGATCCCAACCATCAGCATTCGCGGATGCACAGACTACGGACTAAATCATGACACTTTTACATTTTTTAAAAAACAACACTTACAAGACCAAACTTCTCCAATTAGATTTATTAACAAATTCCTCAACCAAGCTATGGACAGCGTCCGTAAGCAGATGGAATAAAGATATTCCGCGAATAGAATCACTGGAGTGCTTGGTGACACATCATGTTGCTGTTATGAAGTCACTAGGTGCGGCCCAATTACAAGAAGTACACCTGAAAACAATACATAGAATATACATGGCCCCTATTCAACGGAGTCACATAGTGCCTTCGGACACTGGGGAATGCTTGAAGTGTAAAACACCACAAGCTACTTTTTTTCACAACTTCTGGACTTGCAGGAAGGTCACGCAATTCTGGAACAAAGTGGCGCAGTTTATTAACCAGGTGTTCCGATTGCAGATCACCCCTGATCCCCTAGCCATGCTAACTGCTCAATTTGACTGTTGGAACCTTGGTCCTCGCAAGAAAGAGTTAACCCCTGTTCTAACAGTGTTGGTAACCCTAGCTAAGAAGGCGATTCTTGAACAATGGGTATCACCAGTACCTCCATTTCTAGGTACGGTGAAGAGCTCTTTGCTGAACACTATATATTTTGATAGACGAGCAACTCTACCGGACATTGAGAAGGGTGTGGAGAGGTTCTATAAGAAGTGGGGACCATATATTGAGCAATTGGACGCACCTACTCAAACGCATATTCTTAAACTGTTTGAAAATACCACATGGTATTTATATAGACAACTAGATGGTTGAGGCCTTATGATACCTGCCTGGGATTGGGTGCTTGAAGGGGTATGGTGACTTGACTATCTTAGTCGGGGTACAACGTAAGTTGAGCAGGGCGTTCCATCCTTTATGAAAACAAACATGCGTCTGATGGAATACAGTTATGTAGGCACAACGCAACCTTTACTTGTTTCCCAGTCCCCAATTTGTTAGGTTTTCTTTGCTTTCCCTCATATTTTGTCTTCCAGAATGTTAATGACTACTTCATAACGTATTCAGAACCTGTTTAATGTCTGACTTTATGACAGTATAGTTTACAGTACTATTTCTAATATGTCAATAGAGAAGTGACTTCTGTGTTTCTTACTACTCTGTAACCTTATGTATGCTGTCATACCTGTATATTTTTGTTCCTGTTGTGCAAAAACGAGATAAACAGATTTTGAAAAAAACAAAACAAACCTAGGATCCCTCCACCCAAGATATAAAAGTTACGCAAAATTATTATTTTCCCTCCCAAATGATCAGTCACATAATTTATACAAACAAAGAGATTTCTTTATACAAGATACTAAATATTATACATTTTTACTATCTTTGGGCCTTCTACTAAAGTCAGCAGCACAATGGGGTAGATCCTGAACTACGTGTGTGCGTACGTATTTTAGCGGTGCGTATTTTCGTACACGTAAGGTCAATACACTCCCCACGGCACACCCCTTGCACGGACGTATTTTCGCAAATTACACGACCCAAACCCTACCTTAACTTTTCCTAACGTAACAGAATACGTCCGCTAACGGGCGTACAGACTACGCGAACGTACGCAGCTTAGCACGCCCATACTGTACACTTTAAATACTCCCCCCCGCCTACTTCACGTAAAACACACGTATTGTTGACTAACGTAAATTTGGCACGCCCACACGTAAGTATTTACGTTAGCAATACGTGAAATCTCCTTACGTTTGAAAATACGCTACATGAATGTGCGTATTTTCTGCGGTGCGCATGCGCAGTGCGTACAAATCTGCGAATTTACGTGTCCGCCACACGTAAATTCATGGAAATGCGTAGTTCAGGATCTGCCCCAATGTTTGTATATAAAAAATAAAAATAACCCTTTTTCGATAAAATAAACAAGGAGTTATCTATGTGAAAAACATAGCAAGACCCTCACTAATATATTTGTTCAAACAAAACAAAAATGACCACGCCAACAACATTATTTTATTAAAAAGTTAATTTATTTAAAAAAGTTCATTTATTAAAAGGTCCATTTATAAAGTTCATTAAAAAGTTCATTATAAAAAATCCAGAAGAGCAAGCTTAATCCTTTGAGGATTATTATTCTTCCTATAAAAGAGAAAAAACATCACAATTAATTAACATAAAAAAGTAAACAGACAATATATCAATAATGTAATAAGAGGCAATTAATTTTAAAAAATACCCCCAAGTCTCCAATCCAAATGTTTTCATTTTATTAAATCATATAAAAACGAAATGAATTGGGGGCGTGGCTTGGTAGCTGATGAGGAAGGTCGCGTAGGCTTAGAGCTCCCCCTTGTTACCCGTTAATTATCCGGATTTAAACCCACCGCGGCCACTGCAAACCGTCCCGGAGTGTCTCCTGCCTGCTGTGAGGTAGCCGGGTGAGGGATCGGAGTGTCGGAAGGCAGAGGCGGCTGAGAGCTCTGCACCCTCCATCAGCGGTAGCGCGGCGTAGAGTGGAGTGAGACATCGCAGGCAGTGGGATGGAGGCTGCGCTGTCTGCCCCGGGAGCAACTGGCTACAGGAGCAGCGGCCCAGTAGTATCAGAGTGGAGGAGGCCCAGAGCATTTGGCCAGGGAGCCCAGCAGTTGTACCCCGGCATTGAGAGCGCCTGAGTGGCGCGAAAGGTGGCCATCTTGGAAGCTCCCAGCGTAGGAGAAGGGTGCCAGATTCCTGGACCTCGCAAGACAAGACAGTACCTGCCGAGGGTGCGGAGGGGCAGTGATGCGCATCTGTGGATGTGTGGGGGTGCTCAGCAGTGTACATTGCACCATCCCTGTACAGTTCTCCAGCGGGTGCAGCAAAGGTGGCCATATAGAATCATTCACTTCCCTCTCAGGCACCAGCAGTGGTTTACACTTTAGGAGTACTCCGGTGGAGGTGAGCAATAACGCTACCAGCCCTGCATTGGACTGCCATACTTCACCACTATACCCCTGCTCAATAAATACCTGTGGTCTCCATATTGAAGTGCAGTTATTTAAAAAAAAAAAAAAAACAATCTCATCTCATCTGTGTTCTCCCTGTTGCACACCTACCTTGCATTCATCAGTTTGCTAATGTGCAGTACTCAGTTGCATTGAGGTTGGTGCAGTTATTTCCGTCTACACTCTGAAGCTGCTCTTCCATTGCTACCACAGTTACCTACTTGCATAGCGTGGATTTACAGTCTCCATCACCTAGCTTCTGTCTCGGACAGGGTGCTTTCTGCCTCATTTGTGGGACTATCTCTCCATCCACTGTGCCCCAGTTGCATACTTGCCTTGTACTTACCAACTCGCTACTGCACAGCTTGTGTACTCTGGTGCAGCTGTCTCATTCTGCAAAGAACTACTACTCCTCACTTGTTATCACAGTATACCTCTTGCGTTTATATACACTGAGACCTTACAGAACTATGGGCACATCCGGTCATGCAAATGCGGTTGCGGCCAAGCTGGAGCGATTCAGCAGGCACACTTCTTCCAGCTCGCAAAACACTGGGGCACAGCAAACGACACCCCCAGAAACACCTGAAGATAACCCGTCCTCTCCTCCTGAATCGGTTTCCCCCACACTCCAGCAGGTGTTGCAAGCTATAACATCTTGTGAAAGAACACTGGGAGACAAGATAGGAGCGGTGCAGTCTGACGTTTCCCTTCTTCGTCAAGACATGCAAAAGATGAGAGAAAGGGTGGGTGAAGTGGAGCATCGAATGTCAGCCCTAGAAGACAACGTCACCCCTATTAAAAGAGATGTTGCCGATTTGACTGCACAAGTACACGCCTGCCGATCTAAGCTATCTGATCTGGAGGGACGGCTACGACGCAACAACCTGCGCTTTGTGGGGCTTCCCGAGCGGGCAGAGGGACAAAATCCTGAATCCTTTCTGGAAAACCTTCTGGTGCGAGAGTATGGCAAAGAAGCATTCTCCCCGCACTTTGCTGTGGAAAGAGCCCATAGAGTCCCATCACAACCCCCGAGGCCAGGTATGGCTCCACGAACTTTTATTGCTAAGTTCTTACATTACAAGGACAGAGATGCGGTACTGCGTCTAATGTGGGGGAGTGGTCCTATAAAAATCGATAATACCTCTGTCTCGGCCTACCCCGACTATGCTTTGGAAGTGCAGAAACACAGGGCCCAATTCACCCAAATCCGGAAGAAGTTACGGGACCTGCAGCTGCCATACTCTATCCTCTTCCCTGCCAGATTGAGGGTGGTCGCGGATGATGAGACCCACTTCTTTACCTCTCCACAAGAGGCTGAGCAGTGGCTTGAGCGCTACCTCCGCCGCAGAGACTTGCCTCGACGTTGAGCATGAACTTCTCTCTCTATACTTCGGTGCTTCTTACAGCGGGGCGTACTAAGGTTTAACAAGTGGTTTCTATCACTACGCTGCAACATAGTCTGTGGCATTTAGCGGGGTTTCCATTATGGGGGTAATATGGGGGGCTCTCTTCAGCGTGGAGCCGCAGTAAACAATTTGCTGTAATATTAGCGCCTAGTTATATGATAACCTAGTTATTTTGTTCTAAGTTAAGAAGGAGAGGGGGTGAGTTGTGGGAGGTTTTAGGGATTAAGATATACCTTAGTTGTAAAGGGTATATGGGGTGGAGAGGGTTATGGATGTTTGTATTGTTTTTAATTACTCAATTACTTCCATATCTTGTGTTTTTTCATAATATGCCATTACTGTCTAATGCTGGTTTTTTATTTAGCAGCACATATTTTCAGAGTGTGGGTGTGTATGGTGCCGCACCGAAGTCTCTCTATTCTACTACTGGGTATTCCATGAGTGCTACCTGTCTGGTTCTCCCCGTCACAAGCGTGAGTAACTTTGCTATACATGAGTAGGGCCACACCACACACCCTAACAATTCTTGTATGGAACGTACGGGGTCTTAACAATAAAATAAAGCGATCATTGGTATTGAATTACGTTAAGAAACAGAACCCCGACATCATATGCTTATTGGAAACACATCTCCAAGGCGGGAAGGTTCTAGCATTAAAAAGACATTGGGTGGGGTGGACATATCACTCCACCTTCTCTACATATTCCAGAGGCGTATCTGTCTTAGTGCGCAAAAAACGTGAACTTTAACTTACATGATGTGCATCTAGACCCAGCTGGCAGATTTGTGTTTGTGAATGCCTCCATAGACACATACCCCATTCTTATTTTGGCAGTCTACATTCCCCCTCCATACTCTAGTGGCCTATTAAATACCGCCGTGAAATACATATCTAAATTCCCCAATATACCAATCATCCTTGAAGAGGACTTTAATAGTGTACTAAATCCCAGTTTGGATAGGTGGAGGGAAGAAGGCTCCCCTCCAACCCAAACTTCCTCCCAGTTTGTTTCTTATGTGGAGGGTCTAGGTCTTGTGGACGCTTGGAGGCTTCGCAACCCTGACACAGTTGAATTCTCCTGCCACTCAGCCACTCATCAGTCCCTGTCTAGAATAGACCTAGTTTTGACTTCCCCCGACCTTCTACCACGGATAAAAGATATACGATATTTGCCCAGAGGGATTTCCGACCACTCCCCTTTGCTGGTTGCCCTTAACATGCTCCATGCTCGCTTCTGGAAGCTGAATCCTTTTTGGCTTTCTCTTATGGAGCCTGGGGAGGACATCAAGGAAAGCTGGACTGGCTATTTCAGTGATAACCCTATTACTACCACTCCTACTATTACCTGGGATGCCTTTAAGGCATACATGAGGGGCACATTTATAAAGGGAATTTCCCAGATCAAACAGCGCAGCAAGCAAAAGGAGAGGGAGCTGGAGAAAAGTTCTAGGGATTTGGAGATACGGTACCTTTCATCCCACTTAGTGTCAGATAGGCTGAGCTGGCTTAGAGCCCATGTGGAATGGAAACAATGTCTAATTGAGAAGACTAGGTATAAACTGCTTTTCCTCAAACACAACCAGTATATTCACTCCGATGCATGTGGTAGCTACTTGGCAAATTTGGCCAGAGGTGAGATGCAGTTGAGGGCCATTCCAGCCATCACTGGGCCTGATGCTGTGGTACATTACGAGGGGTCGGAGATAGCTACAGTATTTCTGAATTATTATACTCAACTATAGAAATCCCAGGTGCGATACTCTATGCCCCAACTCGTCTCCCATCTGGATAAGATTCACTTGCCCCAACTGGACTCGGAGGCTCGGTCTCTCCTCAATGCTCCTATCAGCGAGGTGGAGATGTGGAGATTGAAGCTGCACTAGCTGCTATACCTAGCCACAAAGCCCCGGGGATCGATGGGATTCCGGGAGAAGTTTATAAACATTCCAGAGACTTCTTTACACAAAGATTACTTGAGCTTTTCAATCTGCTACAGCAGGAGAAGCGTCTCCCGGACTCCATGCTGGAGGCCTTAATTGTTTTGATTCCTAAACCGGGCAAAGACCCTCTTCTCCCCGAGTCCTATAGCCCCATCTCCTTATTGACTACGGATGTCAAAATTTTGGCCAAGATCATTGCGATCAGATTAAATGCAGTCATTACGAAAATCATACACCCTGACCAAACAGGCTTTATGCCTGGCCGCACAACTGCTGCAAACCTCGAGCGCCTCTTTATGCGTATACAGCTGGCAGGGAAGGAGGATGCGGCGGCAGTGGTCGCGTCTTTAGACGTGGCCAAGGCCTTTGACTCCATTGAGTGGGAATACTTATGGGAGGTCCTGCGTAGGTTTAATGTGGGGGAAACCTTTCTTGCCTGGATTAGATTGCTATACTTTGCCCCTACTGCACGGATCTGTGTAAACGACCATACCAGTGAACCATTTGCGCTGGAAAGGGGAACGCGGCAGGGGTGCCCTCTGTCACCAGCCTTGTTTGCCTTGGTCATAGAGCCGCTCGCCTGTATCATCCGTGCGGAGGAGATCCACGGGCTTCCTACTGGAGGAGACCCGGATAAAATTGCCCTCTACGCGGATGATATGCTCCTATTTCTGGCTGATGTGGAGGGCTCCCTGACTAAATTGTTGGAAATTGTGGAGGAATTCGGATACTTTGCTGGGCTTCGGGTAAACTGGGGCAAATCTAACTTATTCCCATTGGATGGGGTAGTGCCAGCGGCTGAAAGTGCGCGTAATCAGCTAATCTGGGCCACATCATTCAAAAATTTAGGTATTTGGATCTCTGCTAATCACAAGGATTACACTAAACAGAACATAGACCCGGTCATAACATATGTGAAAAGTAAGAGTAAACTGTGGGGAAAACTTCCCCTGACTATGTCCGGTAGGGTAAATCTGACTAAAATGATAGTGCAGCCTAAGTTTCTCTACCCTCTGCAGCATGCCCCCATGTATCTCCCCAAACACCTGTTTAATAAGATTAATAGTATTGTTTCCTCGTTGATATGGGCTGAGGGAAGGGCTCGGGTACGCATGACTGTTCTGCAGAGACACAAGTTAGATGCGGGCCTGGCTCTTCAGAATCTTAGGCTGTATTACCTAGCTGCTCAACTGACTCAAGTGGTGGAGTGGGTGAGAGGTCGGCTGGACCCCACAACTGACTTTTTCTGGCCTCCTCAGGTAACCCAGATTGGTCCCCGGTACAAAACTTGGTGGCAGCGGGTCATGGCAGGGGTGCATCTCTTCTACTGCGCCAATCTAGAATGATATGGAGGGTGGTTCATGGGCTCCTACGAGGGGAGGGTCTGGACCCAGATCTGCTACTGTGGGGCAATAGACAGTTCCCTGAATTTATCCCTTTAGAGGGGAAAAGAGTCTGGCGTACTTATGGCATTAAGTCCATTGGAGATCTCTACACTAATAATGTGTTTAAGTCCTTCGCACAGTTACATGAGGAATACTCTGTCCCTAATACCTTCCTCTACCGATATCTACAACTCAACTTAGACATACATGAACAATTTTTGAATAACCCACCTATCATTGTTATTTCCCCTGTGAAAACCATGATTACAGATTCCTCTGGAGAGGGCAGGATTTCAACATTTTACTCTGCTCTCCGGGCAGCAGTCTCGCCTGACCTAGTTGGCCTTAGGAGTAAATCGGAGGAACATTTGGGGGCTCTAGATGATGAGGATTGGGTAACAGTGCTACAGTCCAGCAAAATGGCTACGCTGTCGATACGTTTCCAGCAGATTCACTTCTATATACTGCATCAAGTTTATTTGACACCACAGCGGCTATTCCGCCTTGGTACACGTGGGGACGAGAAATGTTATAGATGTAGGGAACATACAGGGACGTTTTGGCACTTACTCTGGAGCTGTGCGGGTGTGATGGGTTTCTGGAAGGGGGTGTGGAGAACTGCTCTTGATACATTATTTATTGCTTTCCCTATTGACCCGAAAGCATGTATTTTTGGAATATTTCCTGAGGGTACCTTTGACAAGCCCACTTCTTGATATCTATTTAACCTTTTTTCACTGGCGCAGGTCATTGTTGCAAGGAAATGGTTGGCTGACACGCCGCCATCGCTTAGGGACTGGATTACTCTAGTCAATGATTCCGTATCACATGAACAGTTTACTTACTCAGCTAGAAAAGCACTACATGTTTTCCATAAAATTTGGACCACGTGGTTGGATTCTGTATATTTCGCGGGTATCACCCCATTTGTCCCACGACTCGGTGCGGCACTGGATTCAGATTTAAATCCAAGCTCAGTGCCTAATGTTTTATTAGATGAAGGTTTGGCATCCATTTAACTTTTACTGAAGAGTAAATTCCGTGCAATAATTTGAGATATGGCATGTTGTATATGTGTATGAGAAATGCTCTTATCTGTATTTGTATAAGGATATCAAGTGCTCAAGCACTCGGTAGGAAGTAATATTTTGTTAGTTAGCACTAGTTCTGGGAATTGTTTTTTTATCAATAAAAAGTACTTGATTCAAAAAACAAACAAACAAATTAATCAAAATCTGTGTGTTTCCATAATCTAAAAGCCAGCACTAATCATCACAACATTTGCATATGTAAACAAATAGCGCTAATAGCGCGATTTATTAAAATGCTCGTTTTTCTCTAAAACCTTTTTACCAGATACACTTCCCCCTTTCCACTTTATTCCTCCAATCTATTTCACACTTTGTGTTTTAATTTTAATGAAATAACATTTTATTTTAAACTGAATTACCGCCAAAACCGCAAGTTTGATTGACAGGCATCTATCTATTTAAATGCCTCCCCTCCACAACCATACCATCCTTGATAAAGGCCAGTAGTGGCTGAAACACGTTAGATGTGCCTCCCCCCGTTAGTCTTGTGCATATATCGATATAACTGCTTAATTGAACCGCTAATTGATCCTAGGCAAATAGCAGCTTCATTTTAAAGACCTTAGCGCTCATTGAGATACTGTCACAAGCTCTTTTACCATTGTGTTCACAATTGTTTAGTTCACAGTGGTTTTTGAATCCCACTGTTAACCCCTCCAACACCTGCTTGCCACTTATATGTTACAGTGTTCATTATTTGCTGCAATCTTCAGCACAAGGTTTTTTTTTTTACTTAAATAAAATTGTGTAACTTTTAAACAGTCCTCATCTCAATGCCAGTATAAAAATTCAAGTATTAAAAATTATTTTTCTCTCTACATTTAACCTATTTTGCTCTGGTGGAGCAATTACTAATACTAGAAAAATTACTGGCTGCTTCCCCTTGCGCTGGTAATAAAGGTAGAAAGTCTTTTTCCTTTTCTCTATTGAAAAGAAAGCTTGCTGGTTTAATGAATGGTTGGCACATGTAGGTACAAGTACTCAGAGAACAGGTGTAATAGCACAAGGACAGTCACAATGATATCAAACTGTAGACTTGACAGGGCCGGACTATGCTGGACTGGAACAGGCAAGGCAACACAAAGTCCAAATGAGTAGCTTGGCTTACTAGGCCCACTGGCGTAGAGCTGTCTTCTAAAAGGTTTACAAACACTAGAGCTGGATAGCAGGTAAGCTGTACCAGAACCAGATTGCAGGAACAAGCTGGACCGGAATGCAGGATAAAGAGCAGAGTCAGGACCAGGACCAGGCACCTAGAAGGAACAAGTTGTTCTGGCAATGCATGGACTGTGTGTGAGTAGCGCGGCGGGGGACGGCAGCACCTCCGGCTGGTGGCCAATCAATTCTGATTGGCTGCCAGCCGGTCCCATGGCACGGCCGCGAGCCAATCAGGGCTCACGGCGGACATCTTTGTGAAGGGCAGTGCAGTGAGCCTTCCAGGGTTAGGTTCGGACCCTGCGGTGCCCAGGATGCATTGCGGTGCCATGGTGAGCCAATCAGGGCTCATCACGTCACCTCTCCCATCAACTCCTGCGGCTGGATAGAAAATCCACCACATGGGCCGGGAGGAGCAGAAAGTGGCCGGAAAAGGCCGAAGTTGGAAGATGCAGCTGAGCAACGCGGAGGAAGACAGGGCCAGAAGCGGCTGAAGATTAGGAAGAAGAAGAGCTGGAGGAACTGGAAACAGCGGCGGCGGAAGGACGGGTATTGATTAGCCCCCCCCCCTCTAGACCACCAGGAAGTGTCCTGACTGGTGGTCCTGGTAAGTGCAATAGGCCTTACCCCACCCAATATCCTTCACCCCTGGGCAACGAGCAGGTCCTGTACCAGTGCCCCCTCTGACAACCAGTACATGCTGGCCCTGGGCAGGGAAGCCCTTTCCCCCCCACTTCTGCCAAGGATACGGCCCAGTCCAGGCCTGGACTGGAACTCCAACCCCTCCACGGGCATAGGGGGTGCGGACCACACTTAGGGCACTAGGCCCTATAGTGAGATAGGACGCTAGGCCCTATTAGGTAGAGGGGTGCTAGACCCCTGTAGTACAGGGTATTAGGCCCTATAGGTAACAATAGTTCAAGGGTACTAGACCCTGTGTTAGATAAGGGCGCTAGGCCCTTTGTTATAGAGGCCACTAGGCCCTGTGTTGGTTTGCGGGCGCTAGGCCCTTGGTTAGGTTCGGGCAATAGGCCTGGGGTATGATTAGAAGGGTGTTAGACCCTGGGTTAGCAGGGCTCTAGGACGGGCGTTAGGCCTGTGGTAGGTTGGGCATTAGGTCCCTGTTTGGTTAAAGGGCCCCGTTGTTAGTGTTGGGCACTTGGCCCATGTTAGGTCGCCAGAGCAGAGGACGATAGGCCCTGTTTAGGCCGCAGGGAGCGCTAGGCTCCGGTAGTGGTGAGAGGGTGCCAGACCCTGGCTAGGGTAGGATCAGGAGGACACAGACGGCTCCTGACATGGTAAGTGCGGCGGCGTCTGCCGCTGAGCGTGACACGGTAAATGCTGTGGGGCCTTTAAACGGTCTGAAGATAACTGCAGGAAGAGATTTTCATACATAAAGCGTAAATTGAAAGATAAAATGTCTGAGGAAAGAAAGTCTGTCTCACGTACAGATGGTGGTCCTTCTACCAGAATCGAATACAGCATGTATGAAGAACAACATAAACAAATAATGCCTGATGAAATAATTGAAAGGGTAAATGTTCAGGACAACAATGACCCTTCTTTAGGTAAATTGTTGTCCTTTATTGGAATGTCAATATTACACCTCAATTGGTATACCATTTTTTTTTTTATGTTAAACATTTGCAAAAATGTAGATGTTGCTGTAATAATAATTAAGCTTGTATTTCTAACACACATTCTGATTGTTTAAAGGGTCAAGTGATGTTCACAGCCCTGCTGGTACACGGTCTGCTCCAGTCCTTAAAGTCCGGGCCAAGACAAAGTAGCTGGTAAGTAGCAACAAAAAAACAAAATTAGTTAAATATCTATAATTATTATATGAATGATAAAACAACTTAACAAAACATACTTACCTTACAATTTTCACCCAGGAACGTCCCAACAAAGTCCCATGATTACTCAGCACGGAATTTATGTTGAAGAAAAGGAAGAAGACATTATAACCCTCGAATGTATACATACACAGTCACCTCATAGGGTGACATAGGGGCTGATTCAGAGATGCAATTTTTACACTACTTAGGTGCGTATATTTAGGATCTTAGAAAATTTGCATAAATGCGCATGCGTAGTAATAGTGCAACGCGTCTACGTAAAGGTTAGGATCTTAAATTCGCTAAGAGCGGACCTTTGAATCGATCGCAAGCACTTAAGATCTTAAGTGCTGCGAAAGTTTAAGATCTGAAGGATTTGCATGAAAATGGGCAGGGGGAGGCAGGGAGATGAGGGAAAGTGGGCGCGGGCAGACACTTAGGATCTCATCTCAANCGATCGCAAGAAGATCTTAAGTGCTGCGAAAGTTTAAGATCTGAAGGATTTGCATGAAAATGGGCAGGGGGAGGCAGGGAGATGAGGGAAAGTGGGCGCGGGCAGACACTTAGGATCTCATCTCAA